>RBNK01001413.1:0-15569 GCA_003990785.1 Endogone sp. FLAS-F59071 | reverse complement strand
AAAAAAAAAAAAATCATGTGAGCAAGACGGGTGGGTTTGGTTGCATGACTCATTCGAGAGATGGACGATAACGAGAAAAAAAAAACACGCGCTGCGGCGCATGAGGCTCTTACCAGGAATGCGGCTTGATGCGATTTTGATGCCTTCTGGTTGCGGCCGGACGATGTCTGTGATGGTTGAGTATTGTGTATAAGTCGAGGGAGAGCATAGACCGCAGCACGAAAATCGTGAATTGAAACTTGACATCAATCTATGCCGGTAGCTGAATGATGATTCCTCCAATATCCTTAATTCACGTAGCTTTGCATTTCAACTTCCATTCGCCTTGATCATCCGTTCTTTTCCCACTTTCCACCCCAGCCGCTCTCTTTTACTGTACACCCCAACCCATTATCCCGTTTGCTCCTCACAATGACCACCCGCTTCGTTGTCCTGTCATTCAAACACCAAACATCCCGAGTCGCCAATCTCACCCACTTTTCTAACCATACGCACATCTCCGACATCCAAAATAAATAAACATATAGAAAAAAAAAAATTCAACCCACCCTCCCTCCCCAACTCTGTCACTCCCTCCATTCCCTGTGGCCCCGTCCCTGCCACAGTCGTCCTCTTTGGCTGCCCTTTCGCGGCGCCTTCTTGCGCTTCTCCCACGTTTTTTACGCCGCTCGCGGCGCTACTTCTCCTCCTTTGCGCCCATTTATCTGCCTCGTGTGTGCATGCGTCGCATGCCTTCGAGGGGGTACCACTGGGATCAAATTGAGCGTCCTGATCTAAACGCACAAATCGCGCGCAATGCTGGGCGCAAAAGAGATTGCCGCATCTGCGGCAATGGTGACGACGCTCAAAAAGACCAAAAAGAACGTTGCAGGTCGGGTGGGCACAGGTTGTGGCAGAGGAATCAGGCTAGTGGGTGGAACAGGGAAAAGAGGAGGAGTGGTAGAAAGGGCCTATTAGGTCAAGAAAAGTTAAGAGGTCTGCGCATAACATTAATGATGTATCATGCAAACAGTCACTCAACTCCAATAGTAAAATTCCTCACCGCACTCTTCCTCACCCCCATACCCCCATACCAGCCACCCTTCCTCATCTTTTGTTTTACCCTATTCTCTCCCCTCTGCCTCTCCCCTGTACTTCTCCCCTCTCTTTCCCAATCTCTCCTAACCCACCTTCCAGTGCCTCCTCGTTGGCGGTCCCATTGTCACGTCCGCGAATCCCACCTTTCCGCCTCCTGCGATCAGTGTCCCCTCCTTTCCCACAATCCTTCCCCCTTGCGCCTCCCTCAGCACGGCCGCCCTCGGTGTTCCCATTGTCGATGATCCCGAAATCGACCCTGTCGAGCTCGTCATCGCTGATAGAGATGCCTGCCTCGATGACGGCTCCGACCCGCCCCCCATGGTCAAGGTAGTTGGGCGCTTCTTGCTCGTTAGAGTGTATACATCCATGTGTTGATGTGTGCTGTAAAGAAGGTAAGATGTATCGTGGGAAGAGGAAGGGTCTGTTGCGTATATAGTTGCCTGGAACGTGGCATTGGGATTTTTTGTTTGGGTAACATCACGTGACGCCAATATAATAACAAATCGGAATTGGTTTGTGGAGGCGCGTGCGTGGATGATCAGGCGCGCGCGCGCGCTTGCCCGCGTGGAGTAGAGAGAGAGAATCGGGACGAGATGCACGGGCCATGGGAGAAAAGGGGAAGGTCAAGAACTCGGACCGGAGAAAGGGGTTATCTGATCCGGTGGGCAAATGAGTATCTATATAGTGTGATACCATGTTGAGTGAGGCACATATATAGTAATAGATAGATCTTCTTCCTACAATTGCACCAAACAAAATCGCTGTAAAGTGGGCTTATTCCTATTATTCCGAAAATTGAGGCTTTGGGAAGTTTTATTCTTTGAAGGCATGCATATAGTTGTATGTTATCAATACTGATCTTGGAAACAGAGGTGTGAAGGTTCGAGGGGCGAAAAATGCAGGGAAACGATGACACGATGAAGACGTTTGTGAAATGTGCTATTTTCTTTGGTGGCGATGACGTCCCTTTTCCGTACGACTGCGGAGCCGACCTCATTATAAGAAAAGAAAAAAAAATAATTCTTTCAAAAATGTGCACATCATTGGAGAGAACGCAGACCACCACAAGAATATATATATATATATAAAAGGAGCGGGGATCAAGAATGCAAAAATAAAAAAAGGAAATAAACCGAGTTCGACTCGGCTCAGGATCAAACGAATTAGGTTTGGACAATGAGCCGTTGAAAAGTCCAGTGGTCTCGCTGACTCATATAGGAATGGGAATTGGTAAAGTGGTTTAAGGCACGATGAGTGACGAGACCACCAAAATGCGTTATTGTTGTCAAATGTAATCTTTCTTTTTTTTATTTTATCTTTTTGTTTATTATTGTCGACATTTTGTAAAAACTTTTTGTGTTTGCCGATTAGCCTGAACATGACAGAGACACTTCCGCAAGAACAGAATAAGCAGCTTCAACACAGATTTGCTTGAATTAGTAGAAAGATAATGCACATGTATTTTGACAAGAAAAATTCTATCTGGACAATGTGAATAGAGCTTATGAGAGAAGAATAGGAGAACTGACCGGCGGTTTAACGCTTCCACAATTCGTGTAAATATACGCACAGTTGAAGGTCAATTTGTATAGGTTTAAGTTTTTGCAATAGAAATTCACCAAACACTGAATTACCTCATATGTTTGACATTGAAGGGAAAAAAAAAAAAAAAAAAAAAAACCGAGACCACATGACTTGCAGTATTAATAGTTTGCAGAATGGCCACTCACCCCGTTAGTTCTATCATTTAGTTTTTGCAACAGCTTTACTGCAGAGATTTTCTTCTTGAGCATAAAAAATGAAACTTTTTTGCCTTTGTAATGTGTTTCGTTTCTTAAAAAATGGACTCTTTCGCAAACGAATAATATCAATTTCGCCGACCAAATCAACTTCGCCGACCGAATTAACTTCGCCGACCGAATTACCTTCGCTGACCAAGCCCAAGTGCAGCAATCCAAACTGTAGTTTGTCTCCCTGCACAGACATCCAGACCGGCATATTGGAACCGTACTGCTCGAACGAGTGTGCGGTCTTATGCAACCACAAACATTTGTGCTCTCGTCAAGGCTGTAATGCACCTCGATACGTCTCTCCGCAAAATCCGACCCAGTATCGCGACCACTGCAACCCCGAATGCCTGTGGAAGGAAGCCAGTTCCCTCGAGGAAACAAAGCTCACTCTTCTCAACGACGCTGCCAATCTAGACTTCATCGACGTCAAGACTGCGTTCCTGCCTTATTTCGAAATCCAAGCCATATTTCGGATTCAATACCCTCCCGCCATCACTCAAAGGTATCTGGATTATCGTGAGGAAACCCGTAATAAAAACGCATTAAATGCCGAGGCTGTGACCGTGCGACGGTTCCATGGAACCCGACTCAATAGACGCTGCTGCGGCGTACTATCTCAACTGGCCCAGGGGACGGCCTTGAAGACTGGATTTTGCGACAGCGGCTGCGGCCTCTGTGGAATTATCCAAAATGGTTTACATGTTGGACATGATGGTGGGTATCTCGTAACGTCCAAGCTGGCCTGTGATAAGTCTCAATCACTTACTAATCATCCAACCTTAACTGTGAGTAGGGCGCATTTGGTGTGCAGGGACCTCAAGAACTTCGTCTAGTTACACGACGCTTGGTGGTACAAGGGTAATGTTCCAATGTGACGTCGTTGTCGACTCTGGTAAAGTGTTGGCGGAGGAGGCTTCGGTTGCAGGACCTCAGGTCGGTACATTTTTATTATATTTGTGCTTTTGCTCAAGCAACGATTGGTAGCAATGATTGAGTCTGTTGAATTATTTTATTTATTTGCAATTGCTGATAAGCCTCCCCCCTTCCGTTTACTCCATCTCTTGTTTTTGCGCTTAGGCTATTCTGCCGCGATTCCTCATTCTCTTCTTGGAAAAGTAATATGTCGCCAAGGTATAATATATATATATAATTAGATGAAAGTATGTCAGGCTGAAAGAGATGATTCTCGGTTGTCGGGCAACTCCAAACAATTCTTTGAATGCAATTTTTTGTTTTATAGTTTAGTGATATATTCCTTTTCATGGGCTTCAGATAGATGTAAAAGGAACCAAGGTGCATAATATTTTCTCAATGCGTGAATAAAAAATAAATAAAAATAAAAAGAAAGCACAAGTTCCCTGGGGTCAATGACAGTTGTTTGCAACACCTCTCTCAAATCATGAAAAATAAAATAAAAATAAATAAAATAAAATAAAATAAAAACTTAATGCATCCTTTCTCACTCCGTAAAAAGTGGAGAGGGAGAAAAAAAAAAAAAGCAAACTCAAACAGAAACAGAATTGGATTCTCTATAATTTGGAAATCATGCAATTTTGCCGGTCCATTGTTGGTCTCGTACGTAAAACCTTCGCCCAGTCTATTTTATTATCACAAAATCTGTCCAATGATTATGTTGGATTGGAAAAATCGAGTGGAAGCTTGGTTCAAAACCTCCCATCCATCCCCTTCCAACCCAACGACCACACCAATTGTCGCATAGTATCATGGTCAGACGCCTTTCTTCTTTTCCCTCTAATGCAGTCACCACATACCACCATGTACCACGACATCCTGGCATACATCGTGGACAAGAATTCTCAAACCAATTTTCTCGGATTTCTGATCAGAAGGTTCTGAATATAATCCTATTTTCGGCTGTTGGATGTGCCGTTGTGTTCACGGATAAAGTACAAATACAGGTGAAAAAAAAAAAATAAAAAAAAAAATAACCACAGGGATATCAACCATAACCGAAACAATGGCTTGGCGGGTTAAAAACTAACTAATAAACAAGAGCAGAGTAGCGTCCTCTTTTAAAATAACCAAGTAAATAAAGGGAAAAGAGGTAGCAAAAAAAAGAATAAACAACGCCGGAACCTTGCAAGGAAGGTAGCTGACTATTTCTAACACAATGTTCTTCTTTCTTAACATCCAACAATAAATAACACCAACCAAAAACCGGCACATATGTAGACATATTTTACCCTCATCATGATACCCAATCTCACTTTACACTACCTCTCGTGCTCCCTCCCCTAGCTCAAACGCTACCTCACTCTCCTCTCCCTCGTCTTCCAAGATCCCCGGTTCGGCCGCGAACACGGCCGTCGTGCTCGATTGCGATCCTCCCCTTTGATGCCCGTGCCACTGTGCCCACTCCGCGCCGCCGCCGCGGGATGATCCGGATGCTGTGGAGCTGGCGGCCGAAAGCCTGTTTCCGTGTGCGTCATTGAGCCACGGCCTGGAAAGATCTGGAGCGGTCGCTGTCGTGGGGCTGGAGAGCAGAGATCGGCGCTTGGCGCGGTACTCGGATGGCAGCACTAACGGTGCCTCGGAGTGGGAGGTGGGATGGTACGCAGCAAAGATGTCGTGAAGGGGGAGATCGTCGCCGTCAGAGAGATGGGCCTTGGCATACCCCGTCCTGGACGAAGAAGATGCTTTGAAACGGAGCAAGGAGGCAAGGGCAAAGACGTAGAGGATCCAGCAGAAGGTAAGGCCCATGAGAGCATTGATGTATGTGGAAGTATCTGGGATGTAATACGAGACAAGGTTGAGCCATTCCTGGTTTGCGGCCATAAAGAAGATCCCCGCGCAAAGAACCAGGATGGCAGCAAAGAAGCCCGAAATAGTCGACAGGACCGCGAAAGGGGATTGAGGGGTTTGATACTGGTGTGTGCTAGTGGTGGAATGTCGGCGATTGTGGTGGTAACGCAGAGTGTCCAACGAGTCGGCGTCCTCATCCAACTCATCGTAATCGTCATCATCCGTAGCCGAGACGACCTTGTCTCCATGGGATGAGAGCGAAGTGGGTGTGCGGAACACAACCTGAATGATACGTGCGGCGGCCCCACCCATGAGCGTCGCGCCAAACATTTTGTGTACGCCTACTGCGAAGCCATTGTGTTGGTTATGGCTCGACATGGCAAGCCCCGTGAGCGCGATGACCACCGCAGGAATAATATTGTGGTTACGGAGAACCGGAAACCAACGCTGCCACGAGAAAGTGAGTGAGAGGACGCCACCAGACCACCACAGAACGCCAAGAGAGGCATGCTGCAGGTCCTGGTGGGACCAGGGGGTACCCCAACGGTGGAGGGCGAAGGTATTGATGATTCCCCATATGGTGATGAGGAGGGACTCATAGTACTCGGGAACGGAGCCGGGGGGAAGGACGAGAATTTGGAGGAGATGGAGAAGGGAGAGGGTGCCATACCAGAGAAAGGACGAGCCCATGACGATGTGAGCGACGCACCTGTCGAATGTGTACGTACGTGAGAGATGAAGAAGGGGTGTGAGATACAGGGGGTAGAAGTGAAAGAGGAGCAGTGCGAAGTTGAAAAGTGGACACTTGCTGCGCAAAAAACTCGCTGGGGCAGCTTTCTGTCACGATGATCATGCCTAGCACAATCTGAATATACGCCAGCAACAAGAAGCTCTTGCCCAGCCATGCGTGCACCACAGGCGGCACCTTTTTCCACCATCCCTGCGACACTCTCACCGGCAGCGAACCCAGAAACCCGACCGACTCTCGCGCCGAGGACGACCCGGCAAGCCTCTCGCCAAACCGATTGTACACTCCACATGTGACCTGCACAATCAGCAACAACAACATGATGGTAGAAAACTGGGCGTGAGCCGAGGACGATATGTGCAAGCCGTAGGCTTCGGGCGAAGTCGAGAGCGAAGGTTGCCGGGGAAGCATGGGCATTGAGTGATCCGCAGACATGTCACTAGCCGCATCAGATGCCTCTGTAGCAGATACGGATAGGTCTATGCCGTAGCCAAGAAGGAAACCCAGAACAGCAAAGCCGGTGCCAGTGAAGGTGAGGAGATTGTGTATACGGGTGTTTTTGCGAACGGCATGAACAATTGCAAAGGGGTAGCAGAATGCAAAGGCGATAAGCATGCAGGCGGCATGGAGGAGGACGATGGTGTGGGAGAGGGGCGGATTGGCGGAGAAGGGGTGGGCATTGGGGTTGACATTGGAGTCGGCCCCGTGGTCCATGATGAACGCTGAAGGGCGGAATGGGACGACGAGCTCGGTTTAGTCGGGGCTAGAGTAGTAGGGCTTTGTGAGAAGTAGTTTCTGTCGGCTTTCGGGACGGTTTGCAAAAGAAAGAACGATTTGAACAAAGCGATTCAGATGTTTTTTCCCGTTGGGGACATCACGTGTCTTGGGGCATCCAATCAGCGCTCGATGAGTGCGTGACTGCTACGACTTGCATGTGAGCGTGCGCCTACTCTTCTTCGACGCGCTACTCTGCTACTCTCGAGCAACCACATGGGCAAGCACAAGAACAAGCACGCTGATAGCGGCTCAGCCGTGTTTGCCGCCTACATGGCTGCGATCCCCGATTCCTCCTCCGGTGATACCGTCGGTGGTATGCCGGCTACTTACCTTCCCCTGCCGTCCCACGCATGCTTTCCTGAAACTCAACCTGTCACATTTAAACTCACTCTTCAGTGCCAGTGGGTGACGTGCCTTTCCCAGATTCTATGGTGTGCCACTCTTCCATAGCTTTTATTGTGCTGAATTTTGGACCGAGATCTTTTCCCGATGGTTTTTGATTTTTGATTCCTTCCTCATGACATTGGCCACCTCCTGTTTCCTCTTCTTCTTCCCCTTCCCTTCCCCCTCCCCCTTCCCCCTCCCCTTCCCCCTCCCCTTCCCCCTCCTCTTGATCTTTTTCGCCTCGCCTGCTGGCACCACACTAGCGAGCATCAACACTCCTCGAGCAAATTGGTAAAGAACGTTCTTGGACGGACAATGAAATCAACTCGGACATTCAAACGCTCAGTGACAACCGCATTTACTTTGCAAGTAATCATGGTTTATTTCTCTTTCATATCGTAGTATTCTGACCTGTCCCTTGCCATTTTCATCTGTGACTTTCGGGCTTTTTTTTGTAATTTTTTGTAACGTATGGCTATGGTGGTACCCACAGGTTCGTGACCTTCGCGTGCTCTCATACCAGAGCTGGAAGGTAAGAATCTTCACTTACTCATCTGCAAAAAAGTACTTTGTGCTTTCAAGGAATCTGCCTCGAGTAAAAAACCTCTGCGCAAATCCGTAATTTTATCTAGACAATTTCTCTGCTACCTATCGTCAAGGATCTGCTGCAGCAGGCTGTCTGGCGCGGGGTACCATCGCAGAAAGGTAATGAAGGAACAAATATTGTTCCGAAATTTTGGAGAGATGTTGGCGTAAATGAAATATCGTAGGTATTGGTGGTGTGACAGTAATAATTTGATGCTGGAGTTAACCTTGTTTATGGTGTATTCCTATGACTCCTCTCTCTCTCTCTTTTTTTTTTTTTTTTTTTTTTTTTTTTTTTTTTTTTTTTTTTTTTTTTTTTTTTTTTTTTTTTTTTTTCTTTCTTTCTTTTTCTTTTTCTTTTCTTTCTTTTTCTTTCTTTCTTTTTTTTTGGCAGAGCTGAAGAAAAGAAATAAAAAGGAAAAGAAAGAAAAGAAGTATAAGAAAAATAAGTACAAACACTCAAACCACGACGACTCCGCGCAAGGCGACGCATTGTCACTCGACATCGATCAACAGCAACAACCACCGCCCGTCATGGGAGACATGCCTGCCGTCGAGCAGGGCGTCGCAGACATGATCATCGCATACGAGATTACACCAGATGTAAATCCGAAACCGGTTTCAGAAAGCGGGGAGCTGCCGCGCAGGCCTCTTGTTCCTGTCATCGAGTATGTCCGCAAGAAAACCCCACGTAGACCGCCCACGTCCTTCGTCCAGCCTCCCGTACCCTCCCCTTCTTCCTCCTCCGCTGGGTCCTCTGACTCGGATTCTGACTCGGATTCTTCCGCCGCTGTCCCCACCAAAACTACGCAATTTGGCCTCGCTACCACCGGCATGACCCCCAGCACCATCCTTCCCACTCGCCGCATCCTACCGCACCCTTCGAATCCCTCGCGCCTGCGTGTCACGACCGCTACTGGAGGACAGTACGAGGTCGACCGGTACTGCCCGCACAAAAGCGCAGATTTAGCAACATGGGGGGCGCTGGTGGGGTCAAATCTTGTTTGCAACAAGCATGCATGGAGCTTTAATTTGGAAAACGGAGGGATATGTACCAGACAAGGGAAGGGGATAAACGCGTGTCGGGTTCAGGAATGGTAAAACTGTGTGGGAAGAGAGGAATGAGATATGGTAATCGTTCGTGTTGTGCGCTTCGCCGGTTCAAAAAAGAAAAACGAAACCCTCCTCCCCGCAATGACATGTGTGGGCTATGTAAACATTTCTCGAGGACAATAATTCTCACGACACGTTAAACAATCGTCAGATGGTTTTGGTTACATTATCCTTTCGCAATTTACGTAGTCAAAATTTCCAAGTGGTAGCTAGTTTGTGATAGAGTCCCCAGCTTTTTTTTTTTTTTTTTAATAAGGGTGGACGGTTTATCCATGATTCTAACGTCACCCAGGTAGCATGAATATACGTATATATCTCTTTTGCATTCTAAAGCAATCAATCAATCCATCGTAATCAATATATTTAATAATGAGTGTTTGATTATTACAATATTAATAAATAGAAAACCACATTCACTTATCTAATCACATATATTTAATTTTCACAGGCGAGAAAAGAACGTAAGAACGTGCGGACCTATTCTCGCCACGACTCACCGTGTCGTAAAAAAAACCTTGGTTTACAAGATTTTTGTTTTTACTATGGCTGAGACGGGCGACTTGAGAGTTTAATATGGATGTTCAAGTGTTTTTTTTTTTTTTTTTTTTTTCCATTGTCCTTAAAACAAGATGTGAACCCTAAGCTAACCTGTGTATATTCTTACTAGATAACAGAATTAGTAATGAAGGTGCCTGTACTCTGGGCAAGTCTCTAAAGCAGAACATAATCCTTACCTAGCTAAATCTCAAAGGTATACATTAGGAAAATATTTTCAGTTTATAGTCCATAACTAGCATCTATGCTCACAGGCCATTTATAGGCTATTCTGAGCTGTTTATCATTTTGCAATACTATTCTAGAGCTGTTTATATATTCTAAAACTAGTGCTCCTAATAAATCAAATCAAATCAAATCAAATTAAATTAAATCAAACTTAGAATCCTCCAATCAGAAGGCTTGATTTTTAAAATCTATCTAATTAATAATTTTCCATGTCATGTGACTGTCATGTGACTGATTTGAATTAGAAGTACTATCTAAAACTGTTTATATACTATTTATATACTATTTTAGCAAGTTTATTAAAATCAGTTTATAGTCTATAACTAATATCTATACTCATAGCTGTTTTATTTGTAGCTCTTAGTAAATACTGTTTGTAAACTATTAAATCATTTTTCTAATATATTAGAAAATTTATAACTTAAATTTTAAATATAAAGTAATTTGATCTAACTAGCCTATATATTCTTACTAAAGAATTATATTAGTAGTAAAGATACTTATACTTTAAGCAAGTCTCTAAAGAGATATTCAGTGATTGCTGGAAGTAGATTTATCTATTTTGAAGACAAGAGAAAGAATTAAACAATTAAGCAAGAAGACTGAAAAGAAAGCAAAAAACTATTTAAGTCTTATTTTTTCTATATAATTTTTTTTTACAGCTTTATCTGATAGACTTGTATTTAGAAAGATTATAGTAGAACTTGTAAAATTTGCAGCTTGCAGAGCCTTGTTCAGAGAGTACAATAAGCTTCTAGCTCTTGCAACTATCTTTTCTAACTTGAAAGCTTTAAGCTATTTAACTGATATCTCCTATCTAATCTTCTTTAGCTCATAGTAGTTCTTAGAATCTGAGTCCTATAACTGTTGAAATTATTAGCTTATTATATCTCTCTCCCATCAACGATCGATTGTACGTCACTCAATTGTGGCTTAAACGATCTTTGTTTGTATTGACCAATTATATATTAGCATTAATAAATACACACATATTTGGCTTCATGAGCCAGTGTGCTCTTTACCCCAAACACACATTTGAAGATTAAATTTCAACAGGTTATGAGCCCCGAGCCACTCGAATTGCAGCTCAACAACCTAAGATCTACGCAATTATAGCAATTATAACTGCAATTACAGTAAGTGTTTATTTAACATTGTAAACAATGTATCAAACAACATGATAAACAATGCAACAAATGACACCACGATAAAGCAATGCGATAAACAACACATAATGACATAGCATTCAACGATGCAATACAACGAAATGGATAACCTATACACATCGTCGTCAGTAACAAGATCAACAAGATTGTAGTCTAAATCAAAAACAGACAACAGATATCAAACCCTTGATAACAATGAAGGATTGGATGGCAACCATCAGAGCAATATAGGATTTAGCCTCGATCGACAGGAACAGATAGCTATAACGATCAGAAATCAGGAAGATAAATTAGACACGCTGGCAACCCTATTAAGCGAATTGATGACAAAAATCGACAAAACAAACATATCATCCAGTGTGCCAACCAATCAGAATGTAGCTATAGAAGGCAACACACCATAAATACAAACACAATCACCATTACCAACAACATCAACAAAGCTTAATGATCTGGCAAAGGAGTACCTGAGATCGATCAACAAATTTGATGGGTCAGGAGGCATACCCAGATTGTTTGATTACTTTAATGCCGTAGAGCAATTTATCACCAGCGCCGATCTATCAGTATAAAAGGAGGAAGTCAATGCAGCAATCAGTAAAATTACAGGCAATGCTAGAATGTGGCTATGGAGGCACGTGAATACATCAGAAGAATTTGATTCGTGGAATGAGCTTAAAGAGGCTATGACACAAAAATATGCACCAATGGAACAATTGTTATAAATGTATGATAAGCTTGCAATAATAAAGCAAAAGAGATCGATTGAAGATTATAATGATGCGTTCAACTGAATTATGGCACAAATCGAAGACATAACCGATATAGAAGCTATACCATAATATCTCCGGGGTCTAAGCCCCAGGTACTGGGAATTAATACTTGCACAGGAGAATATGCTGACAATGCTGGAGGCTTTACAACTCGCATGCATCAGATTCAACCCGAATAGTAAGCAGAGGCATGACAAAGCCCACGTGACAGACCGAGGCAGCTACCGAGGTGGCTACCAAGGTGGCGGTCACGGCAATTAAGGCGAAAGCACTGGACGAGGCCGAGGCTATAACAATGATAATGGAAATAATCGAGGAGGTCATCATAATGACAGAGGCAACTAAGGCAGCGATCGCAGAGCCCATTGAGGTAAGAATTTTTGAGGATACCCTCGGAAATATTACGTCTGTAAGGGAGAACATGGAATATTCCAATGCAACAAATTCAACAATTAAGTAAAAACAGAAAAAGAAAAGGCTAAACCGAGAGCCGAAGCAAATCTGGCAATTGGCACCATTATCGATTCAGGTGCCACGCAACATATGTTCAACTAATGGGAGATTTTTGAGATGGTAGCTGAGCATAACAGCTTGATCACATGTGCAGGGAATAAGAAGCTATGTGCCATGTACGTTGGGACGATTAAGCTCGATGACGAGCTGAAATTATGGGACGTTTTATATATATCGGAAATCACCAGAAATTTAATATCTGTGTGGGTATTGATATGTGATGGAAATAATATAACCTTCAAAAGCGATGGATCAGTAATTAAAATCGGCGCGGATCACGAGGAAATCAAAATCGGACAAGCCGATGGCGACCTATTTCATTTATCGACATCACCAGAGCTAGAAGCAAACATTACCAATTCCAAGATTGATGACTATACATTATGGCATCACCAGCTGGGCCATCTGGGCTAAAATACTCTGCAATCAATCAACAAATTTATCACAGGGCTCGGAGATGTGCGTGTTGAAATTTGATCTTCGAATGTGTGTTTGAAGTAAAGAGCGCACTGGCTAATGAAGCTAATATGCGTGTATTTATTAATGCTAATTTATGATTGGTCGATACAAAACAAAGATCGTCTAAGCCACGATCGAGTGACGTAGCATCGATCATTGATGCATCGATCATTGATAAGAGAGAGATATAATAAGCTAATAATTACAACACTCTCCCTGCTTGACATATCTCGATAAAAATAAATAAATAAATAAAAATAAAAAAATAGAAATAAAATGTTCAACTATACATCACGAATAGCATCCATGAAGTACATTCACTACAAATAACTATATATAAAATACTACTTGAGTGATAAGAATGACATGATAAAGAACATAAAATTTTTAAAGAAATAATGTTAGTTATGTAAGCCCATTTTTGCGATCAACATTTCAAGTCTTGGTCGCGCAAGTGGCTTGGTTAATGCATCAGTGATCATTTCATCTGTTGCCATATAAACAATATCTATCACCTTTGATTCAACTTTCTCTCGAATAAAGTGATGCTGAATGTCAATATGCTTTGATTGAGTGTGATTAATTGGATTTTTGGTGAGGGCGATTGCTGATTGGTTGTCTTCAAATAAGGTTGTTGTACAATTCGGCAAATATCCTAGCTCATCCAATAGGGTATGTAGCCAAATAGCTTCTTTCGTTGCATGTGCTAATGCTATATATTCTGCCTTAGTTGTTGATAGGGCAATGGTTGATTAGCGTTTGCTTGACCAGCTGATGGCTCCTCCTGATAGGTTGAAGATATAGCCCGTGGTTAATCGTCGTGTGTTAATGTCTCCTCCTCAGTTAGCATCACTGAAATCGATCAGTCTTAGATCCTGATCGCGTCCAAGGCACAGTTTATAATTGGCTGTTTTTTTAATATATCTTAATAATTATTTGAGGGCGTGGTGATGTTCTTATTGAAATTTGATCTTCGAATGTGTGTTTGGAGTAAAGAGTGCACTGGCTAATGAAGCCAATATATGTGTATTTATTAATGCTAATTTATGATTGGTCGATACAAAACAAAGATCGTCTAAGTCACAATTGAGTGACGTATGATCGATCATTGATCGTTGATGGGAGAGAGATATAATAAGCTAATAATTACAACACTCCCCCTGCTTGATATATCTTGATAAAAAATAAATAAAAAAAATAATAAAAAAAAATAAAAATAGAAATAAAATGTTCAACTGTATATCACGAATGGCATCTATGAAGTACATTTACTGCAAATAACTATATATAAAGTACTACTTGAGTGATAAGAATAATGTGATAAAGAATATAAAATTTTTAAAAAAATGTTAGTTATGTAAGCCCATTTTTGCAATCAATGTTTCAAGTCTTGGTCACACAAGTGGCTTGGTTAATACATTAGCAATCATTTCATCTGTTGCTATGTAAACGATATCTTGTTATAATTATTAGCTTATTATATCTCTCCTATCAATGATCAATGCATCAACAATCGATCATACGTCACTCAATTGTGGCTTAGACGATCTTTGTTTGTATCAACCAATCATAATTTAGCATTAATAAATACACGCATATTGGCTTCATTAGCCAGTGTGCTCTTTACTCCAAACACACATTCGAAGATCAAATTTCAACAGGTTATGAGCCCCAAGCCGCTTGAATTGCAGCTCGACAACCTGAGATCTACGCAATCATAGCATCTACGCAATTATAACTGCGATTACTGTAAGTGTTTATTTAAAATCGTAAACAATGCGTCAAACAAAGTGATAAACAACGCGACAAACGACACCGCGATAAAGCAATGTGATAAACAACACGTAACGACATAGCATTCAATGACGCGACATGACGAAATGGATAATCTATACACATTATCGTCATCAGCAACAAGATCGACAAAATTGCGGTCTAAATCAAAAACAGACAACAGATATCAAATCCTTGACAACGATGACGGATTGGATAGCAACCATCAGAGCAATATCGCATTTAGCCTCAATCGACAGGAACAGATGGCTACAATGATCAGAAATCAGGAAAATAAATTAGACATACTTGCAACCCTAATGGGCGAATTGATGGCAAAAATCGACAAAACAATCACATCACCTAGCACACCAACCAATCAGAATACAGCTACAGAAGGCAACATACCACGACCATCACTATCACCAACAACATCAACAAAGCTTAACGATCTGGCGAAGGAGTACCTGAGATCGATCAACAAATTCAATGGATCGGGTGGCGTACCCAGATTGTTTGATTACTTTGATGCCATAGAACAATTTATCGCCAGCGCCAATCTATCAGTACAAAAGGAGGAAGTCAACACAGCGATCAGTAAAATTACAGGCAACGCTAGAATGTGGCTACGGAGGCACGTGAACACATCGGGAGAATTTGATTCGTGGGATGAGCTTAAAGAAGCTATGATGCAAAAATACGCACCAATAGAACAATTGTTACGAATGCGAGACAAGCTTGCGATGATGAAGCAAAAAGGATCGATCGAAGATTATAATGACGCATTCAACCGGATTATGGCGCAAATCGAAGATATGACCGACACAGAAGCTATACCGCAATATCTCCAGGGTCTAAGCCCCAG
>RBNK01001412.1:0-15572 GCA_003990785.1 Endogone sp. FLAS-F59071 | reverse complement strand
TCGTTGAATGTTATGTCGTTACGTGTTTATCGCATTGCTTTATCGCAGTGTCGTTTGTCGCGTTGTTTATCACTTTGTTTGACGTGTTGTTTACGATTTTAAATAAACACTTACAGTAATCGCAGTTATAATTGCATAGATGCTATGATTGCGTAGATCTCAGGTTGTCGAGCTGCAATTCGAGCAGCTCGGGGCTCATAACCTGTTGAAATTTAATCTTCGAATATGTGTTTTTGGAGTAAAAAAGTGCACTGGCTAATGAAGCCAATATGCGTATATTTATTAATGCTAATTTATGATTGGTCGATACAAAACAAAGATCGTCTAAGCCACAATTGAGTGACGTATGATCGATCGTTGATGCATCGATCATTGATAGGAGAGATATAATAAGCTAATAATTACAACATGCATATCATCAGTCTCATATATGTTTGAGATCTTCTTCCCAGATCCTAGCAATCTTATAGTAGGCCTGAAATTCATCTTGTGTCTGTCATTTCTGAGCAATGTTGATGTTCTTCATTATTATTTGAGTCCTTCATAGGGCAGATCCTTCTTCAGGTAATAGTTCGAATGGAGGGTCTTCTAAGGCTCGATATGCTTTAATGACTCAGCTTCGGAGATATTCGTCATTATTGAATTGGAGCATTTTGTACTTGTATGAATCTTTCAGTCTCCTCTCATTACTCCCCTATTTATAAGCATTATCTCTAGATAGCTGATAAATCAATTTTGTACAAAGTATTGTTTAACTTTTCTGCAGTATACTGGTGTTAGCTAAATTGTTTCTTTTGGGCTTTGGATCCAGATCGAGGTTCCCTTCATATCTTGAATATAGTATGGTCCTTCCCATTTTAGTTTAAGTTTTGCTGACCAAGAGGCTTGAACAATATTTCAATATATCAAGATTTGATCCCCAATATTTAATGTTTTAACTAGCAGATTCTTGTACTTCTGTCGATCTTGTACTTTCTGGATGAACTTTTGTACCTTGTTTCAAATACATTTCAGTCTCTCCATATCGTATGTCATTAAGCTCCAAATTCGTTCTTCATGTAATTCTCTCATGTTGGCTTGTGGTACTCCTCTATTTAGTAATCTCTTATAGACTAACTCGAAAGGGCTGAAAGTCATGGTCTTCTGTTATGAGTATCTGATTATGAATAGTGTGGATGGTAACCAAAAGTCCCAGTCAGTATATGTCTTGCTTATCTTCGAAATTGTATTCTTAATCATCTGGTTCATCTGTTCGGTAAGTCCATTTCCTTAAGGATAATAGGCAGTGGTTCAGATATGTTGGATGCGGTATGTCCAATTTAATTCTTTTACTAGATCATTGCAAAATTCTGTTCCTCTGTTAGATGTTATCTGTTTTGGTAGTCTATGTTGGCAGATGATTTGTTCATATATAAATTCTAATATTGTCTGAGTATCTGATGTCTCCAAAGATTCTGCTTTGGGTCATTTCATTAACCAGTCAACTGCTACAACAATATATTTCTTTCTAGTAAAGGTCTGTGGAAGGGGTCTAATTATGTCGATTCTGATATATTCAAAAGAGGCATTTGGCATTATACTGGGTTACTGAGGTGCAAAATCCTTAATCATTTTCCTCTTTTGGCAAGTATCACATGTCCTAATATAATGTTATATATCTTTCTACATTTGTGGCCATCAGTAAATTTTTGCTAACTGCTGATAGGTTCATTCTGCTCCTTGATGTCTAGATAAGTGATAATCATGTGCTCTTAATAAAATATTGTTCACACAATGTGTTGGGATAACTATGTGTTGATATTCTTTATCTGTTTGCAATATTTTGTATAACTCTCTATCCTGATATTCAAAGTTTTGTCAGCTCCTAAGTATGATCTTCTTTCTCTATTTATCAACTATTGATATTTTCCTCCTCCTAAATATGTTGTGATCTGATAGTATAGCTCCTGATTCATTGGAATCGCACAGTCTTTTCTTGGGGTAACATCTCCCTTCTCGATATTCTAGACAATACATCAGCATGCTGGTGTGTCTTTCTGGGTTTGTGCTGAACCTTGAAGTCATACTCCTGAAGTCTTATAATCCATCGGGCATAGATTCCAGTAGGTTGAACTTTGTTGAATAACCACTTGAGGGCTGTATGATCTGTAACAAGGGTAAACTTTTGTTCAATCAGATAGTGGTAGAAGTACTCAATTGCTCAAGTTGCTGCCAAGCATTTCAATTTGGTTGCTTCATAATTAGCTTATACTGGATTGGTTCCTTTGCTGGTGTATGCAATCACACATTCATTCCCTTATTCATCTATCTGCATTAGGACAGCTCCAAGTCCTTTAGCTGATCTATCAGTGTATAAGGTAAATGGTTTTTCCTAGTCAGGTCATTTCAGGATTGGTGCACTCATGAGAGCTTCTTTGAGTTCTTTTATAGCTAAATGTTGGAGTATTCTGAATTCAAACTGAATTCCTTTCCTAAGTAGGTGGTGCAGGGGTTGTGCAATCGTGGAAAAGTCTTTGATGAATTTTTGGTAGAAGATTGCTAGTCTCAAAAAGGCTCGTAACTTGGATATATTTGTAGGTACTAGGTAGGTTTGAATCTCCTTGGTCTTGCTTGGGTCAGTCCTCAGTCCTTTTGCTATGATGATGAATCTGAGGTACTTCATTTCTGTTTCTCCAATTGTACACTTCTTTGCTTTGAGTCTGAATCCACTTTCTTAAAGTCTGCAAAAAATCTCAATAATTCCTTTGACATAACTTAGCCAGTCTGGTGAGTATAGCTAAATATCGTCAATATATACTATGATATTCTTGCCAATCATGTCTCTGAAGATATCGGTCATTACTTTTTAGAAAGATGGTGGGGCATTGCATAACCTGAAGGGTATCCGGGTATACTAGTAGTGACCATCTTATATTACGAATGCAGATCATTTACTTGCTTCAAAGGTGAGTATAATTTAGTGATATCTAGTATACAAATCAAAACTCGAGAAGTATTAAGGCTGCTTCTCTACTAAATCCAGTAAGTCGTCAATCCTTGGTATAGGAAATGCATCCTTTTTGGTAATGGCATTAAGGGCTCAGAAGTCCACACAGAATCTTGGGGCTGTTGTTTCAGTTCTAGTCTCATCCTCATTAATGATAATTTCCTTCTTTGGTGCAATGACAATAGGGAATCCCCAAGAGCTCTTTGATTTGATGATTACGCCATCATTTTCCAGTCGAGTGATTTCTTCAGTAACCCATTTTCAGTAGCTCAGGTTGAGGCAGTAGGGTGCCTTCTTGATTGGTTTATAGTTACCTGTATCGATATGATGTTGGTACTTGGGGTCTGCTCCTGTGGTACTTTCCAAACTTGTTACAAAGATATCTTGGTTCCTGTTGATAATCGCCTTGATTTCTATAATTTATCCTTCTTGTAAGTTTCTTTCAATTTTGACTGCTAGGCAGTCATTCTTTCCTTCTTCCTTTCGGTTTACTGAAATTTGTTATTAGTTTACAATAGCTACATTGACTCCAGTTGATCCAAATCTGCCTTGACCTCTGGCTGTAGTTCTGACCAAGTTGGGGTGTTGCTCTCAGAGTATAACCATTGCATAAGGTAGGATGATCATTTGTACAACTTGGTCTCCTTTTTCTAGATCGATCTGATTAGTTCAGTATCAGTTGACTACAATGACTCTAATAGTTCTAGTATAATCTTGATTGATTACTCTTATATCTATAGTGAGTCCTGCTTTTGCCAATGAGCTCCTTGGTTTCACTATTCCGAAATGTCCTTTTGGTATTTCTAAGGCAAATCTGGTGTCGAGAATTGTACTATCTCTGGGTTGTAGAGATATGCTTTCTGGGGTCATAAGGTTAAGTCCTGCTGATTCTTCTATGGCATATTGAGATAATGGTAGCTCGTAGTTGGTTCGATGAGCATTGATCATAATGTTGATCATATCTTCATTGTATTCTTAGTAATGTTCATTGTCCTAGTCTTCAAGGTAGGTTCTATGATACTTGTAGTCAAAGTGTTAATCTAGATACTCTGATCTTTTGGCTACTATCCACATATCTCGTATATTCTATTCATCCTAGTATTTGTTCTGAAAATCATCTCGGTTTCTGAAGAAATATAACTTGCTGATAAAAGGTATCTTCTCTTTGCAGATATCCCAGATGCAGCTTCCATCTTTAAAGGGGTATGGTTGTTTTCCTGAGTAAGGTCCTTGATGAAGGTCTGGTATTTCTTGCTTCTTGGGTTGTAGAGGCTTATTATGTATCTGTGGTTTAGCAGATATGTGTTCCTAAAGACTATCTTCTTTTGGGATCCACTTTGTTTGTAGACAGTTGCACATCATTTCTGTATAATAAATCCTTTGTTTGCAAAATAGACAGTATTGGTATTTCATGTTCTAACCAATAAGGTAGTTCCGTTTCTTCTTGTAAAGTAGTCGCCAGCTATATTGAGCTTTTTCTTTATCATCTGTATCCTCGAAGTCAAGATCGTGGCTTGATCCAGGCTGGGTAACCATAACTTGATCAGGTTCATGTGTAACATCCTCTGTTTTGGGTCGAGCTCCCTTTTGAATGTTGATAGGGATCTGGAAGATTCTTCCTCTATAGGTAATCCTCATTCTTTCACTAAAGATATTGATAATGGCTCTTGCTTTGTCTAGCTATTCATTTCCTAAGATAATATCATAGGTCTGCATATCGATGACAGGCATGGTCACAGGTATAGTGATATCTCTGAATCAGATGAGAATGTCCTTTATTTTTCCGAGGGGTATTGCACGGTTGCTATCTGATATAGTAAAGTTCAGACTTGTTGGCAGTTCGATTCCCCATCCTAATCTGTCAAGTGCTTTCTTAGTGATGATGCATCCTCCTGCTCCTGAATCGATGATGGCTTCAAAAGGTATTGACTTAATAGTGCATGTGGCAATGGCCGAGGCTTTCCTGGTATCTTCTTCATCACTCATTTCTTCTACTGATGGTTGGGCCTGGTTGATCTCAATCACCTTGAATCCTGGTTTGGTATCACTCAGTCCTTCTCTGATTTGGGTCTTGATGGCCGGATGGAGTTCTACTGCTTGAGCAAAGGTTATGCTAATCTGTCGATTCTTCATATCTTCCCAGGCATTATAGTGATAGGTTTTGATACATCAAGTCTAGGTTTCATGGCTTGGGCTTTCTGACATTGGTTGATCTTGACTAGGTTCTTCAAACTTGCTGAAATCTGGGGCCTCATATATGACTTCAGGCTTCTTGCGCTCGATGACTACCTTAGGTTCCTTATTCTTCTTGTTTCCTTCTGGGCGATTGTAAGGTTTTCCTAGAGGTCGGCCTGGTTTCCTTCCTGGTATAGCTGGTAGAATCTGGATATCTTTGTTGTCACTATCTTCAAAGATCTCTCAAATCTGGAGGATTGGTATTTGTGCAAGGTACATCCCATCTCTGTGTCTGGTCTACTGTTGGCAGTTACTGTTGCTTGGTTCTGCTCTTCTATTTGTCTCTGACTGACAATTTCTGGCAATATGTCCTTCTTCCTTACATTTATAGTATATCAAGAATCAATCGTAATTCCTGTTATTCTGGTTGTTGTTCCAATTTACAGGTTGGGTACTGTAAGAAGAGTTATAAGGCTGTCGTCTAGGTTGATACTGCTTTTTCTCAATATTGGCAATGTGTGCTTCCATCTTGGCAAACTTGGCAGTTAACTCATCAATATCTTGCTTGGTAGGTACTGGTTTTCTAGTTGATGTTGCATTAATGACTAGCTCACTAACTTCTCTTCTTCTGAATGTAGGTGCTACCATCTGTTGGTAGATGTCTTGACTTAGATTTTGTGCTAGCCAATATCTCTGAGTGAAATTAACTTTTCCAAGTAGGTCAAGAGTAGTAGGTGATGACTGAATTGCAAGTGCTAATTCTACTTATATTCCCTGCATAAAGGTTGATTCTGCTATCTGGTCTTGAACTGCATCTATGTATCCTATGGTTTCAATCATGTCTCAGACTTTAGTATAGAACTCCAAAGATGACTGGCCTTTTTTTTGTATAGTTTGCATAATTTGATTCCTCAGCTGTTGTTATATTTCTGCTATGTGATATCTGGTTCTCAACCATATATAACAAGTTGTAATGGATGCTGTGTCAGTTGATGGTGCTGCTAATCCTCCATTTGCTACTCCTGCTGCAATCGCTGTATTGTATTGGGTCTTTGCTGGTCCTCTGAGTGCTGCCACAATTATGCTGCTATGTTGTGCTGCATTTAGTCCTCTTGCTGCAACATAAAGTTGAATATTGTCAATGAATCAGTTCACTAACTCAGCTGGTGTATATCCTGAAAAGGTAGGTGGTGATAGTGATATGTCGAAATTTTGTTCTGTTGGTTCTTCTTCTTGTTCTTCAAATAGTATGTTGATTTCAAAATTGTCAGTCTAATGCCAGATTGATCCGTCCAGTTCTTCTTGGTAGATACTTTCTACTCCTTCACTGTTGTGTTTACTTTTGGTTCCTTCTCTTGATAGTTGAATATGCTCGTAGGTGATAGTAATTCCAATAGTACTTGTAGATGCGTCTGATCTATCTGATTCTTGTGATAGTCTTTGGTAGTGTTTCTAAATCGGTGTTCTTACTAATCTTGGTGGTATGTCTGGATGGTCCATCTTGTCAAGATTGTTCACAGTAGTGAAAGTATATCACTGGGGTATATACTCAATAAAACCAAATATTACCCCCCCACATTGAGTGCCAAAATGTGAGGATGAGACTCTGAAATTGGCTAAGTATAGAAGATATAGGGGAGTCAATCGGGAACTAGTAGCTGGGCTAAAATCCATACTGTAGATAAAACTAAAGTGGAAAATAGAGTATGTGGAGAAATAAAACTGCGAAAATATTAAAGTGTATATTAAGAGGCACTAGGGAATATTAGTCCCTTTGGATATGTATCAGCAATCAATTATCTGTTAGATATCAAAAAGGTTCTCTTTCTTGACTCGAATTCACTAAGCAATACTTTCTTCATCAGTTGCGTTTAGATTATTAGACTCATATTAGGCTCAAGCTCAGGCAAAGATTTATTGAATGGAAATAAAGGGGGATATTTATACAGTTCTGAAGAGGTGCTGTATAGGTAGCTGCCCTATTACTACTCTCAAAACTATTAGCTATTTAAAATATAAACTAATTATGAATTTATGTAATGTAACGAGTTATATAAGTTATGAATTTAAGATGGTTAAAGATTTATAACAGTTAAAAAGTTAAGACAGTTAAAAGGTTTTACAAATCAAGGAACTGTTCTAATTGGTTGAAATCTCTTTGTATTATGCTGATTTCTTCTTTAAGTTCCTCAAAGGTGGTTTGAGATAGCTGGTGAAATGCAGATGGTCTAATTTTGGTAAGTCTTTTCAAGGTGGCTGGTCGGAACTGGAAGAGTCTGTAAATCTAGAGGGTGATCCTTTGAGATTAGAGTGGAATCCCTTGATGTAGTGCTCATTTGCATGCCTCTGTATGTCATTAGTCTCATACATGTTTAAGATCTTCTTCTCAGATCCTGGCGATCTTATAGTAGGCCTGAAATTTGTCTTGTGTCTGTCATTTCTGAGCAATGTCGATGTTCTTCATTATTATTTGAGTCCTTCATAGGGCAGATCCTTCCTCAAGTAATAGTTCGAATGGAGGATCTTCTAAGGCTCGGTATGCTTCAATAACTCAGCTTCGGAGGTATTCGTCATTGTTGAATCGGGGTATTTCGTACTTTTATGAATCTTTCAGTCTCCTCTCACTATAGTAGAAATTCACTTCTAAATCCTTGGTAATAAATTTGAAGATGATATAGGTAATGATAAAGAAAAGAAGCTTGAAGAGGAACCTGTTAAAAAGGAGCCCATTAAAGAGGAGCCTGTTAAATCTCCTAGCAAAAAAAGAAGAGAGAGGCTACTAAAGGTAAGTAAGGATAATAAATTTATCCTTATTAACAATAATAATAGATTTGAAGATAAAACAAATGATAATGAGAAATTTATCAATGATTCTAGCCAAAGCAATAAAAAAAAAAAGAGAAGGCTGGCAACCAAAGACAAATTAACCAAAGGCAAATTGACCAAAGGCAAATTAATATCAACTAAGGGCAAAAAAGTCTTACCTACTATTCTAGACTTTATACCCTTTGAATATATAAAGTCATTTTATCTAAAGCCCTCTATCATTAAGCATCTTAGTAAAGCTCCCTTCATTAGTAAGGTTTTCTGACTCTTCTTTAATAATAACATTTTAAAAGAAATTATTATTAATAAAAATTATTATACTGCAGTTAAGGATGCTAGAGAAGGCAGTAGCAGAATATGGAAAAATCTAACAAAACCTGAGCTTCTTATCTTTATTACAATCTATATCTATTTTGACCTTTTCTGTGCTGATAGACCTATTAAATAGATATGAGATAAAAAGGACCTCTGGAAGCCAACTCACTACATCACTAACTATATAATATTATTTTGGTTCTAGCAAATCAAATGATTTCTTCTTATCTCTCTATACAATTAATATAAGGGTAATTACTATGCAAAGCTTGAACCATTGCTATCTTATATTCAAACTACCTCTCAATTGATATATTACCCAAGTTTAAATATATTACTTGATGAAATGACAGTATATTTCAAAAGTAAGAGCATATATACCTACTATAACAAGAATAAGCTTATCAAAGTAGGCTTCAAGATCTATGCAATATGTGATAATAGCTTTGCATTAGTATTCCTTCCAGCTTCATAAGTTGTTAATAATATTATAGAGATTAAGAAAATTGTTAAGCTCACCAATATAGCAAATCTTGTTGTTCATCTTGTTGAATAACTTCATCCAATCAAGCATTTAACATCTATATAGACAATTATTTTTATAGTATTCTACTATTTGCATATCTACAATTAAAAGGAATTGGAGTATGCAGAATAGTTAGGGTACACTTGAATCAATTTCTAAAAGAACTTAAGGTTGAAAAACTAGCAATATATCTTAATTGGGCTACTACATTAGGCATAGTAGTTAATAATGTTCTAGCCTTACTATAGGTAGACAATTGTGCCATCATAATGCTAATAACTATTTATAAGCTTGCTAGACTTGAATGAAGAATCAAATATGAGCTATACTATCTAAGAATTAACTAATATAACAAGAATCGAGTTCAGAATATCTGGAGAAGCAGCTATTGAAAAAGTGTTATAATTTCAAAAGTTATCAATAATTACAATCAAAATATAAGCAGTGTTAATATCACTGACTAATATTGAGTATACTATAAAACACAAATTACAACTTGTTGAAACTGAATGCTATTATTTTTCTAGTTATTATATATAATTACCATCAATTCATATCTAGCATATAAGATAATAGGATTAAAGATTAACTATATTAATTTTTAGCTTGAATTAGTTTAGGATCTTCTAAAAATAGTAAGAAAGATGGAAAATAAGAAGATAAGATAAAAATTAAAAATAAACATATATAGAAAAAACTATTATTAGACTTTCCATCAGATCTAGAGTTAGATTCAGAGTTAGATCTGGAGTTAGATTTAGAGTCACCAAACTAGGAGCTAAGTGTCTTGCTAGACTTGCCAGACTTAGCTGATCTGTCAAATATAAAATAAGTAAAACATTACATTACAAAGCACTCACAAGACCTAAACCTCTTAACTCCTCCTAGGCAATCATCTACCCACCTATGAAGTCAAGTATAAATTATGTATATAGTATCAAATTTAAGCAAAAGCTGGTAATATTATGATTAAAAAATCCTGCCTACTCCAGAGCAATATCATCTGTCAAAAATGTGATATCTTTCTCTATCTAAATTAAAAATATAACTATTTTTCCAAATATCACAATCCTATATCAAAGAGACATTAGGTTTTAAATATATTTAATTTAAATATCTTTGATTTATTATCTATATATTAATAATTAAAAAAAAAAAAAGTTAATATTTGAAGAGAAGTTAATTTATTATATATATATTATAACTTACTAAGTATATTTTTATTTTCAATTTGTTATCTATATATAAATAAATATTAAAAAGATGTCAATATTTGAGAGGAAGTTAATTTATTATATATATAATAACTCACCAACTTCAGTATCTTATTAAACACTTTTAGCATATCTGTAAGAGAGTTTCTTCTAAACTATCTGTGAGGAAGCATCTGATGATACTAATCTACATTGGACTTAGGAATCTCTGAGTGTGTTATAAGGTTTCTAAGGTATCAAAAGTACTTTATCTCTATATAAGAATATTAATTATAATTTTCAGACTTATAGTCTTTTAACATTCTTGATGTATATAGAAGGGGATAAGATCTTTAGCTCTCAAAGGGATCTTGAGTATGCACTGCTATTGAACTGAAGTTTATTCAAATAAAAACTGAGGGGGTATTTATACAAGAAATCAAATAGTACTACTATAAAGATAGCTGCCTAAGATAGTACTTCTGATAGCAGTAATACTTTAAAAAGAAATATTGAAATAAGTAATATAGTAAAAGATAATACTATAAAAGATAATAATCAAAAGGAAAATTACTAGAGATAGTAATTTGATAAAAAGAAATACTATATAAAGTATTTCTGAAAAGAGTAATACTAAGATAAGTAATATAGAAAAAGGAAATGCTTCAATAGGTAATACTACTAAAGGTATTTCTGAATATAGTAATGCTATAAAAGGAATTTCCTAAAATAGGATTTCCTTATTGAGTAATTCTTTAATTGATAATACTCTATTTGGCAATGCCTTATTTAGTATTTCTAATTTGGGAACTATCATATCAGATAATTCTATTTTAGGTATTTCTTCAAGGAGGAATTCCTCATCTGTCTTGGTTTGACTAGATGATTCTGAGTCTTCTCTGTTTAAGAAGTTTGAGATAATATAGGTACTGTCTTGAGGGTATTTCTCCTTTATGACTTCTAGTATTCTGTCTAGTTGTTCTTCAGGAATTCTATCCCATTTTCCAAGTAAGAGTGTTTCAATCTGGTTAATTGCTTGTAGCTATCATTTGAAGAAGTGGAATATTCTTCTTCCTCTTTTAAATTTGATATCTGTTAATCCTATTTGGTTCTTGGCTTCGATGAGGTTAGATACTAATATATTGTCAGTAGCAGTAAATAAGGTATAATCCATTTGGTAGTAAGCCTGATATTGTTTGAAGATGTTGAATGTTCTGAATATGTTTATGTTATCTTGTGAGTATCGTACTATATTATCATTATCCTCTAATATAACTTCAACATATACTCAGTCAGTTTCATAGTATCGTTAACTGATTGCTTTGTTAATTAAAGTTTCTACTTTATCTATATTCAGAGATAGGGGTTCTTGATAACAAGTAGTGTTGTGGCAGTTATCTCCATTGTAGGAGATAACTCTGAGTCTGGTTGTAGTCCTAATGGCAGGTATAGTTATTTGTTATTTTTCTACAAGTGTCTTATTGGTGCTTTTTATATATCACTCTTATAACATCCTTATATATAATATTCATCAAAATCTTATATTAGTATATCTTACCTTATACTATTGAAAAAAGTACTTCATGAAATTTACATATGAATTCTTTCAATAGGTTAAAATAGAATAAAAATATTAACAGAACTTTATTATTAAAATTTTATATCATCATTATATATTTAGTATTTACTACTTACTCAAATAGTTCCTACTATAATTTTATTAAGTGCCTCTCATTTCTTTGAGGCTACTCCCATCCTTTATTAGGCCCCTTGTATTTAATATAAATCTATAGAAATACATATAAAAATGATTCAATATTATATTGAAAATAATGCTAAGTCTCACTTTTAGCTTTGAAGATGTTAATCACTATAAAAGGTCCTGTTTTGGTATAGTTACTAAATTGTGATATGTTTATTTTTGTCTGGTAGATTGCATAGTCAAGGTTAATGATAAATCTATATCTATCTTTACTAATTAAGATGTTGTTAATGGAAATGTCATGATGGAGAATTTCTGTATTTTTATACAACTGCTAGTAGCTCTCAATACCATTACATAATGCTTGAAGAAGCTTTCAACAGTTCTTAAAGCTATAGATCAGTTTGCTAAATGTTACTATAATTATATGTATATGAATACAGTTCTCTAATTGCTGAACTTGCTACAGGTTGTGTTAGATATTATTAATATTTTTAAGTTCAATGTAGTAGTAATAATTGGTAATATAGGGTAATCCTAATTTTGTTGTTGTATCTTGAAGTATATACCTCTCTGCTTCATATATCTTTGCTCACTATGAATCTTTAACAGTATAATACTTATTCTAAATACCTTTCTTATATGCTATCTAATATATAGTAGTACAGCTATAAATGATAGGCTAAATAAAGACTAGTTTATTAAGAATAAATATTTCTTACTTACCATTATGATAAATTTCAATACTGTTTATATTTGGTGCTCTATAGAATTTGATAGTTAAGTTATAATCAAGCACTTTTCTATCTATCATATAGAAGCTAAGAATTATATAAATAAATAAGTCTAACTGTTATTTAATGTTGAAAGCCTTTGAACTGATTCCACCAGAACAATCAAATTGCCATACTTGTATAAGGTAATTGCATAGTGTAAAACTGAGTATAAATTGACAATTTGGTTAAGTGCCAAATATTTTGCAAGCATAGCTAGCAAGCTGAATGTCAGTTTCTTCAGTATCAAGGAAGTAGTATCTCCTTATTTCACTAGCAATATGGATATCTCTTCAATGAATAGCATATAGTTTTGTTCGAAGGACTCTATTACTGCTGACTATCATAATATCAGAGCAATACTTCACATCACTATCAAGTACCAAATTGCTAGAGTGGTTGAGGATCATTATTAAAGTAAAACTAATGTTACTATTATAAATACCATTTGCTAGCTTTATAAAAGAATTATAAAATAATACTTCTTTCTTGCTATTGAATAGAAACTTCAAAAAGACAACCTATCTCCTAACTAAACTGGTAATATGCTTAATAGTAGCCATGTCACAAATACTAAATAAAACTATCCAAATTACAATGCAAAGCATCTTTGAGTTCTTCCTTGAAGATAGAGTCTACTTCTTTATAAGTTTGTATCAAGCTGTATAAATTAGTAGCTATTGATCAGACTAAAGTTAACTTGACTGTAGATACTTCTAAGAATTCAGGTAGAGTATAATTATTACCTGTATTGATAATTAAAATTAAATAGATATATTAAATAGAGGTCTAGTCTCATCTATTAAGCTCTAGCTTAGCATTGCTTACTATTCCCATTTTTCTTAACTGAGTTACTTATCCTATCCCTAGTTTTCTTTGATCAAGTAACTTACTCTATCTACCTTACCCACTTATATACCTGTTATAGATAAAGTAATGGTAAGCTACTTAAAGACATTGTCAATGCTGTTACAAACTAACTCTGTGTTTTTATATTTGATTAAGTAAGTAAAATCATATTAAAGAAAATAATTAAGTAGACAGCTAGTTTGAAAAATCACAGTAATATTTTACCTTTCAACAGTTCAATAAGTATATAAATATATTTAGCAGTAGGCTGTTCAGAGTAATACCAGCCAATTAACCTTGTTAACAATAACTCTTTCTTTTCCATAGTATCTTACTATTATTCAGAGTTATCTAAGATATTTACTTTTCAGAAAATTAGCTTATAGTCTATTAAATAATCAAGTATAAGTACTTTTTTGATTAGTCTCTTAAGCTTATAAACAAAATTTGTCAGAAAGACCTTGATCAGGAAAGATTATAAAAGAAAATTGCTATAGACTAGGCAGAATAGTGTAATAATAGCTGATATAGTAAATATTTTATATAAAAGAAGATTCTATGATGTTTTAATATAATAAAATATTGAATATTAGTATATTTACAAGTTTTGCTTCCTTTTTTAATAATGCATTGTCTTTTTTAAACATTGTTTATGATATCACTATATTAAGCTAATCAAATTATCTTATCTGCTAATGCCAATTTTTGCAAGTAAATTTACTTACATCATCAAATTTGCTTGCATTTTACCTACAGACTAAGAGATATATTAAACAGCTCTAGAGTTTATTAATTGACCAATTTATTATTATTATTATTAGTAGTAGTATAGTGTTATAGTATTAGACTTTTTATAATTTTAGTGTAGATATATAGTATATAATATTATACATTAATACTTTTTGAGAATAAATTTACCTGCTAAATAGATTATAAGTTAAGTTGTAAGTAAAAGTTATATAAGTAAAAGTTATATAAGTATATAAGTAAAAGTTCTAAATTTTTCAACTAACTGAATCAAGCTAGTAGAGAGTAATGTGATATAAAATATAATAATAATAAAAAAGTAAATGTTGAGCAAGATAACAAGGATAAGAATGCTGATTTATTTTTTGTTTCAGAGCTGTTCTGAGGCTTTTGCATATGTATGATCAATAAAAAGATAATAATTTTAACTACTTTTTATTAAAGTAAAACATCAAGCTTATTTATACAAAATAATAAGATAATGATAGAATAAATAGCTAGTAGTATAAAGTACAAATACTATTATAGAGAATAAAAGAAAGGAAAGAGGATAGGGAATTTGAGCTCAAATATCTAAAAATACAAAAGTTAGAATAGAAAATAATTCTACAAAACTATGCAATTGTGTAATAATCCAAGAGATCATATAATATTCATACATTATGCATTACTGATATGTATAGTATATAAGATACTAAAGCTTAGTAAAGTTATATATTCTAGCATTCTATGATAAAGGACTGAAGTCCTATGAATTTATTGTCATAGTGAGTAAATACTTTTGTTAACCAATTATATCTATATCTTATATATATTATCAGGTTATAATCAGGTCTAGTTACTATTGATATCTATCAAATTAATTAGTTTAATTCAATAAATCAATTCAATCTTAATTTAAACTCAATTTGATCAATAAATATCAATAATAATTAGACCTAATTATAACCTAATAATGCATATAAGATACAGGTATAAGCTTGTTTTAGATTTTTTTATTTGTATTTATTTTGGATTTTCTATGAATTTATTTAAATTAGATTTAAATAAATTTAACTCAGAGTACTAGTAATTATACTATAGTAACTCAGAACTAATAACTTTTGAAATAAGCTTAAGTATCATATTAGTAGAACTAGATCAAATGATTTTTTATGTTGTTTTTTATTTGCATATTTGGTAGGGTAGTCATTGTTTTGGTGAAGTCATCAATAGCTTGACCTATAGGTATCTTACTAGTTATGAAAGCAAAGATATTTACCTGTTGATCATCTCAGTTGTTTTACTAGTTATCTCATTGGTTGGCCTAGGTCTTACTACAATCACAAAGTGTTTAATGAATTGCTCATCCCGGAGCTGATCTCTTTATCAGAGGTAATTATCTCCTTAGAGATGATGGGCATAAACCCTATATACCCTATATGATCTGCTTATACTCGAAGCTACCTCCTGATCCAAAAAATGACTTTAATATCCATTT
>RBNK01001411.1:0-15583 GCA_003990785.1 Endogone sp. FLAS-F59071 | reverse complement strand
ACTAACATTATTTCTTTAAAAATTTATATTCTTTATCATGTCATTCTTATCACTCAAGTAGTATTTTATATATAATAATTTGCAGTGAATGTACTTCATGGATGACATTTGTGATGTACAGTTGAATACTATTTTTATTCTTTTTTTATTCATTTATTTTATCGAGATATATCAAGCAGAGGGAGTGTTGTAATTATTAGCTTATTATATCTCTTCTATCAATGATCGATGCATCAATGATCGATCATACGTCACTCAATTGTGGCTGAGACGATCTTTGTTTGTATCGACCAATCATAATTTAGCATTAATAAATACACGCATATTGGCTTCATTAGCCAGCGTGCTCTTTACTCCAAACACACACATTCGAAGATCAAATTTCAACATTTATAAGAGTTGCGTACAGGGGTTTGGCTAAGCTTGCAAAATTGCATATGTATCTTTAGTAGTATAAGGCAAGTCCCAGAAAGGCATGCATTTCTGTTCGGTTTGTAGGTCATTTGAATTTGGTGACAGCCTCCACCTTAGCTAGATCGGTTTAGATTCCTTCTTTGTTGATGATGTGCCCAAGCATCATAACTTTTTCTGCAGCAAATGTGCACTTCTTTGGTTTTAAATAAAGACCTTCAGTTCTCATTCGGTTGAATACTTCGCATAACACCTTGATGTGGTCCGGGAATGTCACTGTGAATATCATGATGTCGTCAATGTACACCAATAACATTTTTCCAATAAGATCTCCGAATATTTTGGTCATCATTTTCTGGAAGCTTGCTGGGGTATTTTTGAGTCCAAATGGCATTCGTAGATATTTCCAATAGCCTTGTAGGGTTATGAATGAAGCAATTTCTTGTGATTCTTCATCAAGTCCTATCTGATAATATCTGCTAGTCATGTCAAGGGTTGTGTAGAGGCTTGCACGAATTGGTATCTTTGAGAAGGTATCATCGATTCTTGGTATCGGAAAGGTATCTCCTTTAGTGATATCATTCAGCTTCCTAAAATTAGTACACATTCTTGAAGCAAAGGTTCTAGCTTTTAATCCTTTCTTGGGTGCGATAACATTCGGAAATCCCCATGGGCTATCTGTTTCGGCGGCCATTCCTCCTTTAACCATATTATCGATTTCTTTTTGTTGCTATTCGATATATGCTGGTGGTGTTCGGTATGGTGCACATTTGATTGGGGGGTGCCCTTGGACATTAATGTGATGAAAGTGCTTCGGCAGCTTCAGATTGATCTTCTCAAAGGTTGTTATGAATATGTCAGAGTACTCGTTGATAAGTTCTTGTAACTCCTTCTTTTCTTCTTCGCCAAGCTGTTCTCTGAAGGTATACATCTTCTTATTTGCTGTCTTGGGTGCATGCTTGAGTTCCGTTATGATTTTTGCAATATTCATTCTAGTAGATTCAAACCCTTTGTCTCCTCTAGTTGTTTCTTCAAGGTTGGTTACTTCTATGGCCTTGCCTGTCCAGATGGGTATAATTATTAGCTATGTAATTCAGTCTCCTCCATAGAGTTTGGCTATGTTGAATCAATATCGGTTGACAACTATGATCTTGATTTCACCCATATAATCTGCGTTGATGACTCCTGCATCAATTATGATTCCGGCAACTGCTAGGGAACTCCTTGGTTTGATTTGACCATAATGTTCTTGAGGTATTTTCGCAGCGATTCCTGTTCCGACTATGTATGATTCTCCTGGTTGCAGTTCGATATCCTTGAGTTCTTGGTTGGGTGATTCTGCTTGTTTCCATCATGCATCTTGAAGTATAGTGCCCTTTTTCTCCACATCTCTTGCATACTCTTGTGTCGGGTTGAGTGCAGTCCCTTGATGTATGCTCGTCTTGGTTACACCTGAAGCACCTTAAGTTGCCAATCAGATACACATTTGATCCTATCACAGGGGTTGGGTTTGCCATAAATCATTAGACTGGTTGCTGTACATCGATCTGTTTTTTAAGGTCCAATATATGTGCAGTTATCTTGCTCATTTGTTCAATGAGATCATCCATGGCTGGGTCCTTTCGTGAAGCTGCTCCCCAGTTAACTGTTGCTAGTATGATGGTAGGTACAACTGCTTGTATGGTATGGGTTTCTTGAAGATTGCCTGGTAAAATTTGCTGCATTATATCTTGACCCAGGTTGCATGCGGCCCAATACTCTGTGCATAATCTACTTTTTATACATGATTTAGTTCAACTGGGCTGGAGTGTACTTGGAGAGTGATTTCTCAATGAAGTCCGTTTATGAAAGATTGCTCTATGATAAGGTCCTAGTTGGCTGCTGGATATCCCACAAGGTCTATCGCATGTTGTATCTTCATGTGGAAGGCAAGAGGGCTTTCATTCATTTCTTGGTACATTGATGCCAGCTGATCCTTTATGCTTTGCTGTATGTCAGCAGTATGATAAGTTTCTCTTAACCATGTGATGGTGTTGGTAAAGGTTACTAAGGCATCAGCTTCTACATTTGCCCCTCCTGCTCCTCTATTAAATCCTCCGTTTGCTGCTGTAGCAGCTATTGTGGCATCATATGTGATTTTGGCAGGTCCTTGTAAAACTGCTTCTAAGACGTTTACTTTTGCAACATTGTTGAACTGTCGGATTGCATTGTAAATCTGCAAATCTTCGATGAACTTGATTACTGATTCAGCTGGTACATAACCAGTGAAGGTCAGTGGTCTTTCTGTTATTTTGTATATATTGTTTTCTAGTTCGTCATCTATTTCATTGTCGGATAATTCGTAAAATAATGCCTGTAGGTTATCACCAAAATCGATAACTGATTTGTCGTCTGATGATAACCCATTGTGTACTGTAAGGGAGACGATAGATTCTCTTGTTTCGCTATAATCGCTGTCCGAAGGGTCAGGTGTAATGAATTCTTCTTCCTCAAAGCCAGAACTATTCGGTGATCTTCTTCGTATAAAAAGTGGAGGTGTCCTTCAGTGATCCGTTTTGAACGATGCTGTCTTCCGCTATGGGTGTGCTATCATTACTTGAAGGGGTAGTTCAGTCCTGCTTAAATGAGGATGTGAGAGTCAGTCTTGTAATAACTCTCCTGCCAGTCGGCACCAAGATGTGACAAATGTACTAATAATCGGTCGTTCCACATGTACATCGGTTGAGAATGCTTAGAGTGTTAGATACGATATCTCCCTTTGTGTATCCTTACTACAGCTTTGTACTATGCTCTTCAGGCTTTACTATGACTGATATTGAGATATTTCAAGACTCTATGCAAACTGATTTATTTAGATAGAAATAGAGGGGGTATTTATACAAATTTGAGAGACTAAAGAACAACTAATAAAGACTTCGCTATGAAAATACAATCCAATCATTACAAAGAATTCATCGTGACTCTTTTGCCAATAAAATTATCATTATGCCAATAAAATTGTCATCATGCGACAAAGCGTTACAGTAAGCATAGTACAAATTCGTGAAAATCAGTGAAGTTGGAGTTCAGCTATCACAATATATATTTTATTTAATCAATTGCACTTAATTCTTACTAGTTAACACTTATATAGATACATAACCTTCTTAAAATACTATTGCATAATCTGCTAAGATTCCTAAAATATATTTTCTACACATACTCAATATCAGAGTATTTCGCTATTAATATATTTTAGTTTATTACAATTGGTGCTAACTAGTAGGAAATCAATTAATATCTCAACTAATTTATTACCTATACTGTATAACTAAACTTACTGAAATCTATAGTAGAAGACAAAAGTAAGAACAGCACTACTACTACTACTACCTGCATTACTATACCTACCTAGAAGAAGACTTCAAGAGAATAAAGAAATCATATCAAATAAACTACCTACCTTTTACAGATATACCAAAGAGTATATTCAGAAATTTCTAGATAACTTAGAGAGCTACTTTGCAGCTAAAGGACTGGCCAGTATCTAATAGATTACTATCCTGACTGCCTAACTTAGAAGACCTGTAAGAGAAATATATCACCTAACCTTAACAGATGCAGCAGCTACCAGATTAGAAGGATTGCTCATTACAACTACCGCAGCAGCTGAAAATGGAGCCATACTGCACAATTAGCTATTACTTATTAGAACACTACTAGAACCTAGTTAGAAGAGAAATATTTTATTGAACAGAAACAAAAATTAATTAAGAAGCAACTATTTAACATAAAGATATCAATTAACTAGTGCCTAGAAGATTAAGTTACTATTATCGATTAATATATATAACTTTGTAGAGAAACCAACACAGTCATATAGAAAATGGTGTTCATAAATAGCTTATCTATAGATCTTCAATGCCATATCAAGAGGTTTAGCTTCTAAAGGATAGAAGAAAAGGTCAGAATAGTATAAGCCTTTTGGAATACTGAAGCAAAATACTTTATATCTCTGTATGATAAATTACTATAAGATTTGTACAGGAAGTTTAATACTAAAATATCTGTAGTTCAGATAGTATCAATATCAGCTGAACTACTTGAGAAGGATACTATTAAATGAACAGTTATAGTAAAAACAGGAAAGATATTATACAAAGATGAAATGGAGAAAATTATCAAGATATTCTCCAAAATAATAGCACATATCACTAATCTTGAAGCCAAGGTGATCTGCTAGAATAAGCAACCAAGAGGAACCTATGTTGCTGAAGAATGCAATAAGACTAAGATGAATTGTTTCCTCTATAGAAGATATAGTCACTTTGCTAAAAATTACCAAACTAGAAGTTAGAAGGAAGGCCGAGAGAAGGAAAAAGATAAGAAGGCTGATTATGTTAATGTAATATAGGAAATTAAGGAAGAAGATGAAAAATTTAGTAAGGAATACTTAGAAGCCTACCCTATCAAAACAGTCAGCTATACTGCTAATAGAAAGACTCCCTACCCAAGGAAGAACCAGCTTAAGTACCTAAAATTATTATTGAGAAATCTAAGAAACTAATGCAGAGACAGCAGCTAAATGAAAACTAATAGAACAAAGCCTTCAAGTAAATAATACAACTTAGCAAGATAGTGGTTTTAACTATTGGAGATGAAGAAATGACAGATCAAAAAGAGAATAAGGAAAAGAAACCCAGAAGAGTCAGAGAATTCAAATATAACTCTTGGCAAGATATTGCCAGTTAGAAGGCTAACATTACCTTCAAGCAACTCTTCTAGATTGCACTATCAATGAAGTAGAAGATGAAAATACAGATTATAAAGACCAAGCCAACTATTCAATTTGAGAAAATTAATACTACTGAAGAAGAGAAAGAACAAATTTATATCTTATCAGTCTATGTACAGTACAACATTGGAGAATTAGTATGCTTAGTCATTATTGATATAGGAGTAGAAGTCAGCATTATTATCAAGCATTTTCTAGACTACCTAAGATAGAATATTGATGAACTCACCATCTCTACCTTGGTTGTTGCAAGTGGAAAAAGCAGTGTACTTTTAGGAGTACTCCAAGAAGTACTAGTTCAGTTTGGAACAGAGATCATACCCATCAGAATGATTGTTACCAATGTATAATTTTACAATATTATCCTAGACAACAGCTGGTTAAAGAAAGCCAAGACTAGAATCAATCTGGATATATAGAGGTTAATCTTCATCAACTATAGAAGAAAGTTCAGCATACCTCTAGATATTCAGAAAGGAGTAGTACTGAAACTTACTCAGAGATCAGAAGACAAAAGTGATACAGATGAAGAAATAACCTCCAGACAAGCATACCTCAATATGATAGAAAAAGAAGAAGCCAGCATAGTGATCTATAGTGAATATTACTACCTAATGCCTTTAAAGAAGAATCAGTTAATCGAATACAACATGAGAAATACAAGATATCCATTCTGTGAGCAATACATCTATTGTGCTGAAATAATATGCACTTGCAGTGATACAAAGTTGATACTCTACCAAGATACCTTAGAGATACACCTATCATCTGAGAGAAGAATCAAAAAACCAAAAATATCACAAACCCACCATAGGATTCTATCTCTAATGAATTAAGGATTATATAATAGAAGAAACCCTCATTTATTTATAGACAATACTGGGGAAGTCTAGGATTGCTTCTGGATGAATATTGGATATATTGATAAAGGATACCATTAAGAAAATGGTAATATCTACCTACAAGGATGCTATTGGAGCAAGGTCAACCCCTATGACCTTTGAGAATATGAAAATTAGGTCAGATATCCAGATGAGCTATATAATATCAACTATTATAGAACTTGGAAAGAACACTATAATTAAGAATAAGAATAGACTATACCTGAAGAAAATGAAGATGAGGAAATACTCAATAATTGGGATGATGAAGTTTACACTACTCAGATGCCCACTGAAGTTAAAGCCTTATTCTGGGATAATGATGAAGATAACAGACCTATCCTAATCAAAGAAAGTGACTTAGACTTAGAGGAAGAAATCATCATCTTAGAAGAAGTAATTCACCCTGATGAATATATCAATATATGATATTGGTGGTAGAAGGACTTATAGCAGAATCTACCTCAAGATACAACTTATGAGCAGTGGAAGGAATCAAACATCTCCACCTTTAAAGAAGTATTTATAGTCAAAGAAATGAAAATAGCAACTTAAGTTAAGAGATTGATGAAAACTATAATTATACTAAAGAGAAAAACTAAAGAAGCTATAGGCTATAATCTATATGCAGATGAAGACTATACCCTAGAACTGAAATCATCAGCCTTTATAAAAACTAGAATTGCTATTACCCTACCACTTGGACAATGTATGCAAGTATGGGCAAGAAGTGGACTTTACTATAATTCTGGAATAGGGGCCTTTTCTAGACTGATAGACAAAGACTATAGAGAAGAAATTGAAGTCAGATTAGTCAACCATAACCATAGTCAATTTGAAGTATACCAAGGAGATCAAATCGCCTAAATAGTGATCATCAAATATGAACAGCAACTGTTGAAAGAAGTAAAAGACTTAGAAGAAACATAACAAGGAAAGAAAGGATTTGGATCTAGATAAGCTAACATAATAATAAGGAGATTGGATGACTAGGTGAATGCTAAGAAGCATATCTACTCTCTTAATGAAAACCTGTTATCAAATTAGAAGAAGTAACTATAAGACCTACTGAAGGAATATGAGGACATTATCACAATCAGCTTCAAGGACCTCCCAGACCAAGCCTTCTTCACTCACCACATTGATATAGGAGATGCCAAACTAATTAAGCAAGCACCCTACAGATTGCCAGCCAACTACCACAACTTTATATACAAGTATATTCAAGAACTATTGGAGTTAGAAGTGATCATATGATCGAAGAGCTCTTAAGTATTGTCTATTAGTATAGTACTAAAGAAGGATGAACAGAGAATGATTATTAATTATTGCAAACTAAATACAGTTATCAAGAAGTACATATATCTGATTCTATACTCAGAAGTCTTATAGAACATATTAAAGAAAGTATAAATCTACTCAACTCTTGACCTGTGGGTAGAATATAACCAGATCAGAATAACACCTGAAGCACAGAAGAGATCAGTATTTGTTATACTATTTGGATATTATGAATTCACAAGAATATTCTTTAGACTTTGCAATATACCTGCTACCTTTCAAGCTACAATAAATGAGATTTTCTATGACCTGATTGGACATAGAGTAATTGTGTATATCAATGATATCAACATTTATACTGAAACCTTTGTAGAACATATGGTGACCTTGAAGGAAGTATTTGAATGACTTAGAAAATATAGATTGAGGATCAAGCTAATGAAATGCCACTTTGGACAAAAGAATATTGAATATTTTAAATTTATAATTAATAGAGGAGAAATCTACTCAGACCCAAAGAAGACCGAAATCATCAAAGCCTTTTCAACTCCACAAGATAAGATGACTTTATAAGGATTTTTGGGACTAGTTCAGTTCTATAAAAGGTTTATCTCTATATACTCTAAAATTGCTATACCATTATATATGCTGTAAAGAAAAGAAAAAGTATAGAAATGGATACCAGCTATACAAACAGCCTTTAATCTGATCAAAGAAACACTTACTCATACACTAGTAATGGTAAGGCTAGATCTTACAAAAGTGTTCAAGTTATATACAAATATATCATTATTCGGACTTAGAGTAATTTTGGCATAAGATGACAAAGATAGAGAGCATGTAATTGCTTATATAGGATGAGCCACCCATAGAGCAGAACCTTTCTATAGAGTCACTTAGTTAGAATATGTAGCAATTGTTTGGACAGTATAACACTTTTACCACTTCTTGATTAGAAAACAGTTCACCCTAATAACAGACTACTCAGCTCTCAAATAGCTTTGGAACAAACCAAATCTAATAAAAATGTATGCATGATGGTTAGTAATACTACAGGAGTATGATTTTACAATGCAATATAGAAAAGAACAGAATTATCAGAATATAGATATCCTCTCATACCTACCCTAATTTATCTGAGATTAATACTCTGAACCAAAAAGAATATACCTACCCAATGAATACTAAACTATACAATAGATATTTGGATTATCTCAGTAACTTAACCTTTACTAGGATGACAAATGAAAATGATTAACAGCTTATGCAAACAATAATACTCAACTATTTTATTAAGGATAATATACTTTACTGATAATACAGAGAACAAACATGACTTGTAGTTCCTGAATACAAAAAGCAGATAGTACTTCAGGCCTTCCATAATTATCAGCTTACTAGATATATAGATATAGACAATATATATCAGTGACTATTAGAAAAATATTATTGGAAGAACATATATAAAGACATTAGAGAATATATTAAGAGATGTGACACTTGCTAAAAGAAGCACCAAGAAAAAGAAGTTAAGGCCTTACAACTGATTATACCTAGAGAATCCTTCAAATATATTAGAATAGACATTATTGGATCACTACCAAGAACACTTAGAAGAAACCAATATATTGTAGTAGCAGTAGATTATCTGACCAAGTACCCTAAAGCAAGAGCTTTATCTCTTGCTGATGCCCTTAATATTGCACCCTTTATCTATGAAGATATTATCTGCCACCATAAGATATCTTTTGAAATAATCTCTAATCAAGAGACTGAATTTATTAATAAATTTATGCAGATATTGATATAACACTTTAGGATTCACTAGATAAAGACTACTGCCTACTATCCTTAAGGAAATGGACTTACCAAATAGATGAATCAAACTATCAAGAATATAATTGCTAAAGTAGTATAATTATAAGGAGGAGATTAGGATTTGTACCTATCTTCCACCTTATTTGCACTATAGACAATAAAATAAGAGATAACAAAGTTCACCTCTTTTGAGCTTGTTTACAGAAGAAAAGCTTATCAGCTAGTAGATCAAGTGATGACTACCTCAGAACTCAATCATACTCTCTAGGAAGTGCAAATAGAATATTATATAATAAAGGAAATTTAAGAATTGCATGATATCTAAAATAAGGTAAGAGAATTCATTATCATTGTACAAGATTACCAAAAGAAGAATTATAATAAGAAACACAAGGAGATTGAAAAGTTGAAGATCAGCAACTAAGTTTTACTATACTAAAACATAGTAGAGTCATCATAGTTAGCAAAATTGAACCCAAAATGGAAAGGACTATACTACATTACAAGTATAAAAGGAACAATATATTAGTTATGAAAAATAACAGAAATAATCCTACCCTACACTGTTCACCAAAACTACCTCAAGAAATACTATACCCCATTAGAACAACTTCTATAAAGTTTGAGTCAGCCTGGTTAAGATATACTGACATATAGAACCCCTAGAAGACCTTGAGGAAATGGAAGGATTAACCTTGCAGAAGACCCAATTAATCATATATAATATTCAAAGGAGACAATACTTGGTATGAATCAATGAATGGAAGAAGTACTATTGAATTACACAACTCTGGAAAAAAGAAGTTGAACATATCTGAAACCAGAAGGACAAGGAAATCTACCAATGAGCTCTTAAAGGAGCACTCTCTACCTATACTTTAAAGATGGCTAAATGAATCTATCAGCTATTCAAGCACAAGCCTAGTACTTTGAACCACTTCTAGTGTAGTATATCAACTTACATAAGATGATATAAAGAAGCTAGAGGAGGAGGTAAAACAGTTATAAAGAGATTTCTCCAAGTTAGAGCTATATCTTGATATCTAACTCAGAGAAAGAAAGGAGATGTGATAGAATATTTTGTGATAACACTAATTTTAATTATGTAAGATCACAGTTATAAAACCCTTAGTATTATTGAAACCCTTAGTATTATTAAGATCTACAATTACATTATAACCTAAAATAGTATTTTGATCTAATATATTATTTTACTACCTAATTATATTATAACCTGATATATTATTTTATCTTACCTTAGCCAATCAATTTATATCAGGAGTTTTGGGCAGCTACCCATATAGCACTCTCTTCAATTTATATAAATACCCCCTCTTATAATAATTAATAAAATTCAGACTGCAATAAGCTAAGAAAACTTACAACAAACAACTCAAGAGATACTAAAAGCCTTACTTAAGGAGTAAGCAATTAGGATAGTTTTGATATTTTAACAGATACACTTTTATTTAATTGATCACATTTATTCTTACTAGTTAACACTTATATAGATATATAATTCCTTTTTAAGATACTACTGCATAATCTGCTAAGACCCTTGAAATATATTTTCTACACTTACTCAATATCAAAGTATTTTACTATTAATATATTTTAGTCTATTACAATAACTATTTTTAAACCTTTTAGCTGACTTCTTTTTTTTTCTTCAAAATAATTATTAGGAAAATTCATAATTTGTTTTTTTATCATTTTCTAAAATAGTATCTTTTAATTTCTTATACTTTTCTCTCTAATTTAAATTTATCTTATTAATATTTAAAGTATTTTCTGCAAATGCTTGATATCCAGTTGAATTATCAAATATAAAAATAGTAATACAACCTCAATAAGTAGCTTCAAAAATAGGAATTACTTTTTCTTTAACTTATTTTATAATATTTTCTATAGTTCACCAACTATCTATATTAACTTCTATAACCGCCAAACCCCAAATTGTCTGATTTCTGCAAACTTACCACTATGTCTGATTTAGTTATAGTTATCTTCTGCTTTTGAATATTTGTACTGTATAATCATATCTGCAGCTGTAAGCCACCTACTTTAGTGGTGAGGATACTACAAAAGATGTATGCTACCCACTATAGCAGTAAGAATACTACTCTAGCAGTATTATATAATTTGTAATAACTAAATTATTATCTTTGTAGCAAAGTCTTTTTAGTTCTTCAATTTTGTATAAATACTCTCTTTATTTCTATCTTAATAAATCAGTTTGTACAGAGTCTTAGAATATCTTAATATCAGTTATAGTAAAGCCTAAAGAGTATAGTATATTTAGTTGTAGTAAGGATATATAAATATGTTGAAATTTGATCTTCGAATGTGTGTTTGGAGTAAAGAGCACACTGGCTCATGAAGCCAATATACATGTATTTATTAATGCTAAAATATGATTGGTCAATACAAACAAAGATCATCTAAGCCACAATTAAGTGACGTACAATTGATTGTTGATGGGAGAGAGATATAATGTGACAGACTAAAATATATTAACAGCGAAATACTCTAATATTGAGTAAGTGCAGAAAATATGTTTCAGGGGTCTTAGCGATTTATGCGGTAGCGTCTTAAGAAGGGTGTCGATGTAGGTGTTAACTAGCAAGAATTAAGTGTAATTGATCAAATAAAGTGTATCTGTTAGAATCTCGAAACTATCCAATTGCTTACTCCTTGAGTAAGGCTTCAGTATCCCTTGGGTTGTCTGTTTGTAAGCTTCCTTAGCTTGTTACAGTCCGAATTTTATTGATAATTGCGAGCAGGGTATTTATAAGAAATTACAAGGTGCTATACGGGCAGCTACCCAGGTTACTACTTGAATTTCTGATTGGCTCGGCTAAATATAAGGTACAAATTGATTGGCTAAGATATAATAAATAATATATCAGATCGAAATACTATTTCAGGTTATAGTGTGATTGCAGATCTCAACAATGCTAAAGGTCTCAACAACGCTAAAGGTCTCAACATTGTTGAAAGTCACATGACTTGATCTCACATGATCAAATTGTATGTCGTCACAAAATGTTCCATCACATCTCCTTCCTTTCTACGAGTTAAACTTTAAGGTACAGTTCTAACTCGGAGAAATCTCTTTGTAACTGTTTTACCTCTTCCTCTAGCTCATTCATTTCATTTTGTATCAGTTGATTTAGTTGGTGTGTACTGCATCGAAAGTGATTTAAAGCATTAGGCTTGTGCTTGAATAGTTGATAAATCTGATTGGCCATTCTTGCATTATAGGCAGAGAGTGCTCCTTTGAGGGCTCGTTGACAGATTTCTCTATCCTTCTGGTTCCAGATATGTTTAACTTCTTCATCCCAGAGTTGTGCAATTCGGTAGTATTCCTTCCACTCATTGATTCGTATCAAATGTTGCCTCCTTTGAATGTTGCGTACAATCGATTGAGTTTTCTATAGGGTCGATCCTTCTATCTCCTCAAGATCCTCCAGAGGTTCTATATGTCGGTAGGCCTCGATCAGGCTGACTCGGACTTCATGGAAGTTGTTCCAGCGGGGCATGATATTTCTTGAGGCGGTTTCGGTGGACAGTATAGGGTAGGATTGTTCCTGTGGTTTTTCGTAACTGATACGTAGTTCCTTTTATACTCGTGATGTAGTATGGTCCTTCCCATTTCGGGTCTAATTTTGCTGACCATGAAGACTCTACTATGTTCCGGTATAGTAAGACTTGGTCACCAATCTTCAATTTTTCAGTTTCCTTGTGTTCCTTGTCGTAATTCTTCTTTTGTCGATCCTGTGCAATAGCAATAAATTCTCTTGCCTTGTTTCGGACATTGTGTAATTCTTGAATTTCCTTTGTCACACGATGCTCAATTTGCTTTTCCCAGGAGGTGTGGCTGGGTTCTGGAGTAGTCATTACTTAGTCTACCAGCTGATAAGCTTTTTTTCCATAAGCGAGCTCAAAAGGGGTGAACTTTGTTATCTCCTGTTTCATTGTTCGTGAGTTGTGTCCTGGGGTAGGTTTTGCCACAAGTCCTTCCACCACCAATAGCACATGCTGATGCGTTCGTCGGGGTGAATTATTTCTTCAAGTGCAATGATTTCTTCCTCTGAGTCTGAGTCACTTTCTTCAATCAGGATAGGTCTATCATCTTCATCGTCTTCCTAAAATAGGGCTCTGACTTCGATGGTTGTCTGCGTGGTATAAACTTCATTGCTCCATTCCTCAGGTACTTGCTTATCTTCATTCTCTTCGGGTATCGTCTGTTCTTGTTCTTGGTCGTAGTGTTCCTTCCAAGTTCCGTGGTAGTTGATATCGTACGGTTCGTCCGGATATCTGACCCAGTTTTCACATTCCCATAGGTCATAGGGGTTGACTTCATCCCAATAGCATCCTTGCAGATAGTCGTTGCGATTTCCCCAAAGACGTCCTTTGCTGATGCATCCGATATTCTTCCAGAAACAATCCCATACTTCTCCAGTGTTGTCTGTGAATGGATGAGGGTTTCTTCCATCATACGGTCCATGATTCATTGAGGGTGGGGTCCTTCGGCAGGTCTGTGACAATCTTGGTTTCTTGATCTTTTTCTTGGTTGGCAAATGCATCTCCAATGTGTCCTCGTAAGGTATCAATTTTGTATCACTGCAGGTGTATATCATCTCGGCACAGTAGATGCATTGCTCACAGAATGGGCACCGAGTATTCCTCATGTTGTATTCAATCAACTGGTTCTTCTCCAGAGGCGTCAGGTGGCGGTATTTACTATTGATCACTACGTTTACTTCTTCTTCTTCTACCAAATTGAGGTGCGCCTGTTTGGAGGTTATTTCTTCATCTGCGTCACTCTCGTCTTCTGGTCTCTGAGTGAGTTTCGGTACTACTCCTTTCTGAATATCCAAAGGTACGCTGAACTTTCTTCCGTGGTTGATGAAGATTAGCCTTTGTGCATCCAGGTCAATTCTAGCTTTAGCTTTCTTCAACCAGCTGTTACTCAAGACAGCATTGTAGGATTGTACATCGGTAACGACCATTCTGACGGGTATGATCTCCATTCCAAACTGGACCAGTACTTCTTGGAGTACTCCTAGGGGTACGCTGCTTTTTCCACTTGCAACGACCAAGGTAGAGGTAGCGGGTTCGTCAATATCCCATCCTAGGCGGTCTAGGAAATGCTTGGCGATGATACTGACTCCTGCTCCAGTATCAATAATGACTGAGCATGCTAATCCTCCAATGTTGCATTGTGCATAGGCAGATGAGGTATAGGTTCACTCCTCTTATTCTTCAGTGGTGTTAACTTCCTCGAATCGGATGGTTGGTTTGGTTTCGGTAATCTGCATTTTTACCTTTTGCTTTGTTGACGGTGTGATCTGGAAGAGTTGTTTGAAGGTAATGTTGGCCTTCTGATTGGCAATGTCATCCCATGGATCATATTCGAATTCTCTAACTCTCCTAGGCTTCTTCTCTTTATCTTCTTTCTGATCCATCATCTCTTTATCTCCGGTAGTCGAAGTAACTGTCTCGCCAGGTTGCATTATCTGTTTGAAGGCTTTGTCCCATTGATCTTCATTCAGCTGTTGTCTCTGTGTTGGCTTCTTGGGTTTCTCGATGATAACCTCAGGTTTCTGGATCGGCTTCTTCCTTGGGTAGGGAGTCTTCCTAGTGGTGGCGCGGCTAACTGCTTCGATAGGGTAGGCTTCTAGGTATTCTTCACTGAATTCTTCATCTTCTTCTTCGATTTCTTGCACTACGTTGGCATGGTCGGTCTTCTTTACTTCCTCTCTCTCTCGTCCTTCCTTCCAACTTCTAGTTCGGCAATCCTTAGCAAAGTGACCACGTCTTCTGCAGAGGAAGCAGTTTATCTCGGTCTTGTTGCGTTCTTCGGTGACGAAGGTTCCTCTCGGTTGTCTATTCTGTCGGATCACCTTGGCTTCCAGGTCGGCTATGTGTGCTGTCATTTCTGAGAACATCTTGGTAATCTTCTCCATTTCGTCTTCGTGAGTTGTTTTTCCTGTTTTTGCCATGACTGTTGGTTTGATAGTGTTCTCCTCAGGTGGTTCGGCTAATGCAGATACCATTTGAACTACGGGTATTCCAGTGCTGAATTTCCTGCATAAATCTTGTGGTAACTTGTCATATAGGGATGCCGAATGTCCTGCTTCAGTATCCCAAAAGGCCTGTGCCATCCTGACTTTCTCTTCCATACTTCGAGGGCCAAACCTCTTGATATGGCATTGGATGTCTGTGGGTAAGCCGTTCATGAACACCATTTCTCATACCACCGGGCTGGTTTCTCCACAGAGTTGCATATACTGATCGATAGTATTAACCCAGTTTTCCGGGCATTGATTGATTGACATCCTCATGTTGAATAGCTGTTCCTTGATTGATTCTCGCTTTTGTTCGGTGAAATACTTCTCCTCTAACCAGGCTC
>RBNK01001410.1:0-15590 GCA_003990785.1 Endogone sp. FLAS-F59071 | reverse complement strand
CGACCAAGACTTGAAACATTGATCGCAAAAATGGGCTTACGTAACTAACATTATTTCTTTAAAAATTTTATATTCTTTATCACATCATTCTTATCACTCAAGTAGTATTTTATATATAATAATTTGCAGTGAATATACTTCATGGATGATATTTGTGATGTACAGTTGAATACTATTTTTATTTTTTTTATTTATTTTATCGAGATATATCAAGCAGGGGGAGTGTTGTAATTATTAGCTTATTATATCTCTTCTATCAATGATCGATGCATCAACGATCGATCATACGTCACTCAATTGTGGCTTAGACGATCTTTGTTTGTATCGACCAATCATAATTTAGCATTAATAAATACACGCATATTGGCTTCATTAGCTAGTGCGCTCTTTACTCCAAACACACATTCAAAGATCAAATTTCAACAGTAGGTATCAGCAGTGCCTTCGATATCAGCAGTGCCTTCGATGTTGGTGGTACCTTTGATATTGGCAGTACCTATGATATCAGCAGTGCTTTCGATATTGGCAGTACCTATGATATTAGTGGTATCTATTTCTTCTTCTGTATTTAATTCCAATAAGGAAGTGTTAGTTTCTTCTTCCAGATAGTTGTTATCTATTAGGTAATTTTCCAAGAGATAGAGTAATAAGGTTTCTTCCTCTTCATTTCATAAGTATTCTTATTGATGTAGACTTAGACTGCCTAGGTATTTTAATATGAAAGGCCAATATTAGAATACTTTGAAGGTTCTTTTAGCTATGCACCTTTCCCAATGGTTTAATTCTAGAATTCTAGCAGATTCTTATTCTATTATTTCTTGACAGTTCTTTTACCTTAACTGTAAGGTATATCCCCATTTGATAGTAACTTCTAAATTGTTGTAAAATTGGTAGATGTTGATATTCCTTTTTACAAGTTCTACTATATCAATAGTGTCTTCTTGGGTCACTCTAGTATGTAGTTGTAGTAGTTCATTATATTGGTTGATAACTGTATTCTCTACTATATTCTTGATCTGTTTATAGTTTGGTCAGAGTGGAGTTGATCTTCTTATAGTATTTCTTTACTGCAGCTGGATCAGATAAGGCTCTTGAGTCCTCTAGTTTTGGTGGCTGATAGCAGGCATAGTTATTTGTTATATTTCTGCAAGTATTTTATCAATACTTTTTATATATCACTCTTACAACTCTTCCCCTTTTGAGAAAATAGTATCCATGCTATTTTTATAAGGTCTTATAATAATTTTCAAGTGCTTTATTTGCATTTATCAGATTGCTAAGCAGTTCCTATATTATATCATAAGGAGTATCCTTTTTACTTAATTAGATATTGTAGTATCAATCTGTTATCTTGTTTGGTGATTCGCTGATTCAAGATTTCTTCTACTTTGAATTTTTCCATATCATCAACCAAAAGTAGTGTGGGTGATATAACTTGTCTGTCTGGAAATAGATCATCATTATTTGGTGTATAATGTTTCAGTAAGGATACATGAAACATGGAGTGGATCTTTATTGATAGTAGTAACTCCAGCTTGTAAGCAACAGCTAATATTTTTATAATAATCTTAAATAATCTGAGAAACTTATTTTGAAGTTTCTTTGAAGGCTGATTAGATAATTGTCACAATGTAATGTATCTTGCGGATAATAAGACTATTTCATCTATCTCAAATAATTCTTTATACCTTTTTTTGTTTGTATATTTTATTTGTTGTAATTGTATATTGTGAATTGCATCTTGTACCTTAGTCAGCAGGTCAGTCATTTATATAGTGAAGCCATCAATGGCTTGTACTATCAATTCAACCTTTTCTAGTAACAGGGTTGCTGGTGTTAGCAGGTGATAGCTATAGTTTAAGAAAAATGGTAATAGTTTTATTGACTTTTATTGGGTGTTATTGCATGTAAATTCTGTAGCAGTTAAGTATTCATTCCAATCATTTTGTTAATAGTTGACATAAGTTCTAAGCATTTCTTCTAATGTCTGGTTCATACATTCTATTTGTCTATTAGTCTGTAGGTGAAATATAGTTAATAGTGCTATTTTTGTTCTAAGTGTTTTGAATAGTAATTGCCAAAAATTGCTTGTAAATTTTAAGTCTTGGTTGTATGTAGATAATAATTTGTAGTAGTCCATGTAGGTAAAAAATATTGTTAAAAAATATTTTTGCTATATCAGGTGCAGTATCAGTTGTTTTACTTATAACAAAGTGTTTGTTTGCTAAGTTGATTGATGAAGACAGTTATTGCATCTTTTCTGGATATTGTTTTCAGTAGTTGAACAATGAAATCCATACTAATTTGTTCCCATTTTTCAGCAGGTATAGGTAGCAGTTGTAATAATCTAGTGGGTGATTGCCTAAGTATTTTGTTACATTAACAAGTATCACAAGAAGCTATGAAGCTCTTGGTGCTTATAAACATTTTTGGTCAGTAAAAGTTTCTAGTAAGTGCTTTATAAGTTTTATTAAATCTGAAGTATCCTACTAAGAGTATATTGTAGAATCTTGATATGAAGGTTTGAGAGTATGAAGAGTCGATCTTTATAATAAAGGTTGTTGTTTTAAATTTTGAATTTGTTTGCTATATCTGGGTTAGTATTGAGTTTGTTTATAATTTTTTGTACTTCTTTGTCTACTTGAACTCCTTTCTGAATTTCTTGTATTCAATTATCTGTGATTTTGATAATGGCTTTGATCTGTTCTTCCTTCTGTTTATCAAGATAATACATCTGCTATAACATTAAGCTTTCTGGGTTTGTAAATTATTTCAAAGTAATAGTTGTTGAGATGATCTATCTATTGCACTTGTCAGGTAGAGAGAGTTAGCTATTTATTTAGATATTTAAGTAATTTGTGATCTGTATAGATTACAAATTTATTGCCTATCAGGTAGTGTCTCCAAGCTTGTGTTACATTGATTATTGTAAGTAATTCTTTTTTATAAATAGGGTAATTTCTTTTTGCAGATAACATTTTTCTTGAGTAGTAAGTGATAGGTTGATCTTCTTGTGAGAGTACAGCTCTAATTGTGTAATCTGAGGCATCGATAGTTACTATAAATTGTAAACTTTAGTCTGAGCTTTTAAGGACAAGTGCAGTTGTTAACTTTTCTTTTAAGATTTCGAAGAGTATATTATGGTTTTTGTTTCATTCTTGTTTAACATTTGTATCTATAACTGTTAGATTATGTAGGTATGCTACAATTCTTATATAGTTCTTGATAAACTGTTGGTAGTATCCTGCTAGTCCTAGGAAGGATTGTATTTCCTTGATTGTTGTTGGTCTTTCTCATTTTCTGATTACCTTGATTTTTGTGAGATCAACTAAAATTCCTTATTCATTGATTTGATATCTAAGATATATAACTTCTTTTTGTAAAAAGTTACATTTGCTGAGTTTGGTATACAGCTGATGTTTCCTCAGTATTTCTAGTACTTAGCAGAGAGATGTTATAAGTGTTATTCTTTTATCTTGCTGTAGACCAGTATGTCTGTAAGGGGGTTTCTCCTAAACTGCCTGTAAGGAAGTATCTAATGATACTAATCCGCATTGGACTTAGAAATCTCCAAGTATGTTGCAAGGTTTCTAAGGTATCAAAAAGTACTTTGTTTCTTTTGTAAGAATATTAATTATGATTTCCAGACTTATAGTCTTTCTAGTGCTCTTGTTGTGTGTAGAAGGGGGGTGAGATCTTTAGCTCTCAAAGGGATCTTGAGTGTGTATTGCTATTGAACTTAGTTGTTGGAATATTGTAAGAATAGTGTAGAACTTCAATTTAATGAGTCCATGACTATCTGCATTATATGAGCCTCTTGAGATTCTGGCTCTTGTAGAGATTTGTATAAGTTCGGTATATTGGTTTCTGATATAGGAGTTATTATATTGAAACTAAGACTAGACTTGACTGAAGTTTATTGAATAAAGAATTGAGGGGGTATTTATACAAAAGATCAGATAGTACTGCTATAAAGGTAGCTGCCTAAGATAGTACTTCTGATAGCAGTAATACTTCAAAAAGAAATACTAAAATAAGTAATATAGTAAAAGGTAATACTATGAAAGGTAATAATAAAAAGAGAAATTACTAGAGATAGTAATTTAAGAAAAGGAAATACTATATGAAGTATTTCTGAAAAGAGTAATACTAAGATAGGTAATGTAGAAAAAGGAAATACTTCAATAAGTAATACTACTAAAGGCATTTCTGAATACGGTAATACTACAAAAGGAATTTCCTAAAACAGAATTTCCTTATTGAGTAATTCCTCAATCGGCAATGCCCTATTTGGCAATGCCTCACTTAGTATTTCTAAATTGAGAACTACCATATTGGGTAATTCTATTTTAAGTAACTAGAATGTTCTAAGTAGTGCTGCAGCACAGTAACAGTTATTTGTAATATCTAATAATATTACTCTTACAATATCATCAATATAGATAACTATGAATTCATCAAGTAGTAGTCTGAATATATCCTTTGAATATTGTAGGTACATTTGTCAATTCAAAAGACATGACTTTCTATTTGTAATATCTATATCGAGTTCTAAATGCTATTTTTGGGACATCTTCTTTAGCAATATAGATCTGATGATATCCTAATCATAAGTTAATAACTAAGAATATGGTTGCTCCTTTGAGTTTGTCGAATAATTCTATAATGTTTGGTAATAGGTATTGGTTCTTGATAGTTATATCATTAAGTTGTCAATAGTCAATATATATTCTAATTCTATCCTTCTTTTTGATAAATATAATAGATACTTCAAACAGTGATATGCTAGGTTGAATAGATCCTCATTCAATTAATTCTTCTAAAGTCTTCTTAAGTTCTTGTAACTCTAGTTCTAATAATTGATAAATTTTCTTAAATGATAGTTCTGCATCAGATATTAATTCAATTTAGTGATCAATACTTTGTTTTGGTAGTAGTTCTTCTAGTAAGTTTATAGAGAATCAGTCTGCAAACTCAATGATAAGTGGTTGTAGAGATATATCCAGGCTATTAATATTTATATCAGTTTCAGTAATTATTTTAATAATGTCCTTTTCAGTAATAATGCAGTAGTAAACTATGTTATCTTTTTCAAGGTATTAGTAGAATTTTTTAGTAAAGTAGAGTCAGATCCTGCTATTTTTTGATTTGGAGACCAGTTTGATATCTTTGCTTCAATGAGTAAACTCCATGGTTTTACTTAGCCAGTCGATGTTAGGGTTCTTCTGATCTAGCCAACTTTTTCCGAATACTATACTTAGTTCAGGTATGCCTATGATCTTGAAGTTCAATGCATCCTGGTATGATTTGATTGAGATTAGAAGATTCTTAGCAATATAGGTAACTCATTGAGTTCCTTTATCAGTGATTTTTACAATCATTACTGCTTCTTATAAGGACTTGATTACTTTGAGTTGATCTACTAACTGTTTACTAATGAAGTTATATGTTGCTCCACTATTGATCAGTATATTAACTGTTTCATTCTTCATTGTTCCCTTGTAGAAAAGAAGTTCTATCTTCTTTTCAAGTGAGAATAAGGTTATATATTACTTTTTCTTCTTCCTTTTCCTTTTTTATTTCTTTGATAAACTATATATTTGTTATATCATTGATAGATTAGTCTATCTTCTTTTCTTTAGTTAGCTTTATAGCCTTATATGCTTGTTTTGCTTCTTCTTCCTTTGTTAATTGTTGGATTTATAGTTTCTTACTTTTTTCAATACAGCTCCAGTATTTCTAAGTATTATCTACACAGTAGGTTCTGTTTCTATAAGGACAGCATTTATATAATACTATCTTTTATGTCATTTTCAGGTACTATTATTCGTCCTTGGTAAGTATAAGTTTATTTTTGTCTATTAATCCAAATTCTCCTATAGTATGTTTGGTTTTCGAAAGTTGTTCTACTACTTTAGCTATTACTGAATTGTCAAGCTTGATGATGTGATGGAACATTTTGTGATGACATATATTTTGATCATATGAGATCACAGTCATATGACCTATAATAACATTGAGACTCACAATGTTATTGAGATCTGCAATAACATTATAACCTAAAATAGTATTTCAATCTAATATATTATTTTGCCATCCAATTACATTATAACCTGATATATCATTTTATTATATTCTAGCTAATCAATTTATATCTTATATTTAGCTGAGCTAATCAGAAATTCAAGTAGTAACCTGGATAGCTGCCTATATAGCACCTTGTAATTTCTTATAAATACCCTGCTCACAATTATCAATAAAATTTGGACTGCAACAAGCTAAGGAAGCTTATAACAGATAACTCGAGAGATATTGAAAGCCTTACTCAAGGAGTAAGCAATTGAAATAGTTTCAAGATTCTAACAGATATACTTTATTTAATCAATCACACTTAAATCTTGCCAGTTAATACTTACAATACATTACCCTTCTTAAGACACTACTGCATAAACTGCTAAGATCCCTAAAAAACATATTTTCTATACTTGCTCAACTTCAAGTATTTCGCCATTAATATATTTTAGTCCATCACAATTGATGCCAACTGGTAGGAAATCACTTAACATCTCAACCGATTTGTTACCTATATTGCATAACCAAACTTGCTGAAACTTATAGTGGAAGACAAAAGCAAGAACGGCACTACCATCGCCACTGCCCATATTACTATAACTACCTAGGAGAAGACCTTAAAAGGATGAAGAAACCATGGCAGACAGACTACCTACCTTTTATGGATATACTAAGGAATATGTTTGAGAATTCCTGAATAATTTAGAAAGTTACTTTGTAGCTAAAGGAATGGCTAGCACTTGATAGATTCTTATCCTGGCTGCCCAACTTAGAGGACCTGCAAGAGAAACATACCATATGGCCCTAATGGATGCAGCAGCCACTGGACTAGGAAGATTACTCCTTACAGCCACCGCAGCAGTCAGAAATGGAGCCATAGCAGCAGTATTAGCTACTACTCATTGGGATACTATAAGAGCCTGGTTAGAGGAGAAGTATTTCACCAAACAGAAGCGAGAATCAATTAAAGAACAACTATTTAATATAAAAATATCAATCAACCAGTGCCCAGAAGATTGGGTTACTACCATCGACCAGTATATGCAACTCTGTGGAGAAATCAGCTTAGTTATATGAGAAATGGTGTTTATGAATAGCTTACCCATAGATCTCCAATGCTATATCAAGAGGTTTGGTCCCCGCAGAATGGACGAGAAAGTTAGGATGGTACAGACCTTTTGGGACACCAAAGTAGGACATTTGGCATCTTTATATAACAAGTTACCACAAGACTTATACAGGAAATTCAGCACTAGAATATCTATGGTTCAAATAGTATCTGCATCAGCTGAACTACCTGAGGAGGACACTATCAAACCGATAGTCATAGCAAAAATGGGAAAGACAATACATGAGGATGAAATGAAAAAGATTATCAAGATATTCTCAGAAATGATAGTACATATAGTCGATCTTGAAGCTAAAGTAATTTGCCAGAATAAGTAACTGAGAAGAACCTTTATCTGTTAGGGGGTTTCTTATAAACTGCCTTTAAGGAAGCATCTGATGATACTAATCCGTGTTGGACTTAGGAATCTCTGAGTACATCGCAAGATTTCTAAGGTATTGAAAGTACTTTGTTTCTTTGTAAGAATATTAATTATAATTTTCAGACTTATAGTCTTTCTAGTGCTCTTGATGTGTAGAAGGGGATGAGATCTTTAGCTCTCAAAGGGATCTTAAGTATGCACTGCTATTGAACTCAGTTGTCAGAATATTGTGAGAATAGTATAGAACTTCAATTTAATGAGTCTGCAACTATCTGCATCATGTGAGCCTCTTGAGGTTCCAGCTCTTGTAAAGATTCGTATAAGTTTAGTATATTGATTTCTTATATAGGAGTTATTATATTGAAACTAAGACTAGACTTGACTTGGACTTGAACTGAAGTTTATTGAATAAAGAATTAAGGGTTATTTATACAAAAGATCAGATAGTACTGCTATAAAGGTAGCTGCCTAAGATAGTACTTCTGATAGCGGTAATACTTCAAAAAGAAATACTGAAATAAGTAATGTAGTAAAAGATAATACTGTAAAAAGTAATAATTAAAAAGGAAATTACTAGAGATAGTAATTTGAGAAAGGAAATACTATATGAAGTATTTCTGAAAAGGGTAATGCTAAGATAGGTAATGTAGAAAAAGGAAATGCTTCAATAGGCAATACTACTAAAGGCATTTCTAAATATAGTAATGCTATAAAAGGAATTTCCTAAACAGAATTTCCTTATTGAGTAATTCCTCAATCGGCAATGCTCTATTTAGCAATACCTCATTTGGTATTTCTAAATCAGGAACTACTATATTGGGTAATTCTATTTTAAGTAACTAGAATATTCTAAGTAGTACTGCAGTATAGTAATGGTTATTTATAATGTCTAATAATATCACTCTTATAACTCTTCCCCTCTTAGGAAAATAGCATCCTCACTATTTCTATAAGAAAGTTGTTTAGTATTCTGCGAGTTTATATTTCTTGAAGGTGTAGTATTAATTCTGTTCAAAGAGTATCTACTGAACTTTTTCTTTTAAGTTCTAGACTTGATACAGGTAGTTTGATTTGTTGATATTGATCTTATTCTAAAGTTTTCCTGCTGATTTCAGTAGATAACTCTAGATTCCTCCATATATAGCAGTTATAGTGCATTTTCTGCAATTTGGATACTGTGATTTGTTTTGTTTACACTGGAGTCAGTCAGTCAGGTGATTTTAATGTTTTGTTTATCCTAAACTTGTTTTTTGGGTACCAGCTGATTCATTGAGTCTATTTTTCTCTATTCTAACTCTCAGGTCATTCGGGTGTGGATCGGGTCCTTGGTCAGGTGTCCTGGCTTTCTGGCTCATTCATGTGAGCTTATTCATTGGTTAGGCTAACAATTCATCAGTCGTTCTCTCAGAATGAGGTGAGTGATTCAGGTAGGTATATGTGTGTATATGCATGTCGTGCTTGTCTAAATGCTGCATATCAGTCAGACTGAATCTCACCATGAAGTGTTGTCAGTTATGAGGTCTTAGGGCATGGGTGTAAGAGTGATATATATAAAAAGCAGCAACAAACACTTGCAGAAATATAACAAACAACCATGCCTGCCATCAGCCGCCAAAACCAGAGGACTCAAGAGCCTTATCTGACTCAACCGCAGCAAAGAAATACTGCCAGATGTTCAATACCACTTCAACCAAACTATGAATAAATCAAGAACATAGTGGAGAATGCAATCATCAACTGACATAATGAACCAGTACTACTACACACAAGAGTGACCCAGGAGGACACTATTGAAATGGTAGAACTTGCAAAGGGAAATATCAACATTTACCAATTTTACAATACTGCTAGACAATTCAGAAGTTACTATCAAATGGGATACGCCTTACAGTTAAGACAGGAAAATCGTCAAGAAACAACAGAACAAGAATCCGCCAGAATTCTAGGATTAAACCACTGGGAAAGGCGCATAGCTAGAAGGACCTTCAAAGTATTCCAATACTGGCCTTCCGCATTGAAACATCTTGGTAACTTAAGCCCACGCTAATGGGAACACTTACGAAATGAAGAAGAAGAAACTCTGTTACTCCATCTCCTGGAAAATTACCCAATGGATAACAACCGCCTGGAAGAAGAAACCAATACTTCCTTATCAGGATCAGATACAGAAGAAGACGTAGGCACCGCTGACATCGTAGGCACTGCTGACATTGTAGGCACCACCGACATCATAGGCACTGCTGACATCTACAATATAGATTGTATTAACACATTATTTAACTTCTAAATTAGTAACCAATATTCCGAGTAGTAATATGGGCAGCTACCCATATAGCACCTCAAGAATTTGTATAAATATCCCTCAAATCTTTATTCAATAAATCTCAGTTCAATAGCAGTGCACACTTAAGATCCCTTTGAGAGCTAAAGATCTCACCCCCTTATACACACATCAAAAAGTGCTAAGGACTATAAGTCTGAAATTCACAATTAATAATCTTATAAAGAAACAAAGTACTTTCGATATCTTAAAAACCTTGCGACGTACTCAGAGATTCCTAAGTCCAATGTGGATTAGTATTATCAGATGCTTTCTCACAGGCGGTTTAGGAAAACCCCCTTACAACTTGATAGCAGCGGTAACGAAAAACTGTCATAATAATCAGAAACATACTACTAATAATTTTACAAAGGCCTAGAATTACCAATTCCTTTTAGACATAACCGACGTACTCAGAGTACTACTAAAAACACCATACATATCGTACTTCCAACAGCCAGAGAGGCTACATACATCACAGAACCCTTCAAGTGGACGCAATATCAGCAATTGCTATGAAGCACTGATTCAACAACAGTAGCTCGTTTATGAGGCGAAACATACCTTAAACTCTACAACGAACTTTTAGAAGAATTCGAAAACCCTCTTACAACTGAAGCCTACTTCGAAGCATTTCAAGATTTCCTCTATGAAAACATCAAGGGGGATCGTGACATTGTTTCCATTACACGAGCTGAACACCAATTCACCAACCTTACAACTACCATACAAGGATATAATAATTGCCAAGTTATCAAAGAGTAGATTACCAACTCACAATTTGATTACTCAACACACCGAGGCACCGTCTACTACAGAATTGCAAATAGATTATTTGAGAAACTAGTAGCAGAAGACCTCACACGATTTGTCGAAACAACACCATTAGGACCTACTGTACCTATTACACCACTATCGATCGAGGAACCTATCAATCTCACAGCATCTACATTCCGACATACACCTGGACCGAGCAAACCAACATTTCGAGAAGCAACCAACATAAGCGACTTACACGAACCTGATACAACTATCTATCACGAAGCTGACACTGCATTTATTGAAGACGCCGATACAACCGTTCGGAGAATCATACTCGAAGCTGACATACTTGAAGAATCAGAAGACCTCGATTCAGAAGACAAAATACTTGATCATGAAGTCAGAGAATACTTTCAACAAACCGACAGAGGAGAAAACAAACTTCCAACATCACCACTACTTACACTAACTATATTTACCGATATAATAGCTGACACCGCAATAGCCGCATTGACCGCACAAGTAGCAGCCTTAACTGCACTTGTAGGACAAGTAGCACAACTCAGTCAGACAATCAAAGCAGTCAACCTACAACCTTTTGATGGAGAAGCAAAAGAAGTTGCCGCATTTATATCAGCCGTTAAAGCCAATTACAATGCTAACAGCTGGAATGATGATCGAGTACTGGATGATAGACTCACCAACAATATCAATCATACACCTGAACAAGTATATGCTAAGTCATATGCACAAGTCAACAAAATTACTGGATTTCTCAGAAAATCGGCAGCAATCTAGTGGCAAAATCTGCCTAGAAAACCTTTGACCTAGCAAGATACAACTTTGGTAGCCGCTCAAGTAGCTAATGCAGCCCAACCAGGATATCCAAACATTCCCATCCAACAAGGTCTTAGATCCTTACTGATTGACAAGTTCCGCAGTAGTGCACATATCGCCGAAGCAAAGAAACGACTAGCCACAGCAAGATTCAACACTGAAGGAAACAAAACCTTTGAAGCTTTCGCCGCAGAAATTGACGCCAATCTCATCATCATTGGGATACCTTACAACGACAACAATCACATCACTTGTGGTGCATGAGCCGACACCTTATTCAAGACCCTTCCACAGTGGCTTGAAACTTGCATTAAGGAGAGAGGGAGCCCATGTGCTTACAAACAATAGTGTTTCAGCATGGTTATCAAATCAGTGCGTACAATCCTATCAGCACAACAAACACAAACAGAAAACAAGAACAACAACTTGGGCTCAAGCAGCAAATCAATAACTGATACTTATCATTGAGGAGGATTTAACCCCCAAGGAGGATTCAGAGGAGGACGAGGAAACTACAACAATAACCCGACATGGCGAAACAATTTCAAGAAGGATGAAAACAAGGATGACTGGAAGAAAACAAAGACTTGCTTCAATTGTGGAAGATGTGGACATATTGCACCTGAGTGTAGAAGTACTCATACTGTTTCAGGAGAAAAGATCACGAAGAAAGAAGAAACCAAAGGCACAAGCAAAAGCATGGCCACCGAAGAAGAAATGAATCCAAGAGACATTAGCCGACTGTACATAATTGAAGAGAAATATGGCCGAGAATACCGCAAGTTGAACAAGCAAGAACAAATCACCCTCATCAATTGGAATATGGTGCAAACAAGATGTCTATTCTGTAACCAATGCATCTATTGTGCAGAACACATGTGCAACTGTTCAACAACCCACCTCATACCGGAGGAATCCAAAGTAGAAGACTTCCTCACCATCAAAAAGAAGGATCGAAGAATAAAACCGCAACCAAGATACTGACAGATGCCACCAATGAACAATGGACCCTACCATGGCAAGAACCTACACCCGTATGCCAACAATACTGGAGAAATTTATGACATCTTCTGGAGAAGCTATCAATACGTTGGCAAAGGAAAGTTCTGGGGAGACAAGAAAAAATACAAACAAGGAGTATATTGGGACGAAATCTACCCACAAGATCTTTGGACTGTCCATGACTCATCTACTATTGATGGCAAGGGATGCGACCCAGCCTACAATGGCACTTGGCAAGAACTGGCCAATATTGAAGAAGGAAGGCAAGAAGATGAAGAAGAAGAACAAGAAGAATCATCAGAAGATGAACGACTATACATGATACAAGAAACCAACAACGAAACCAACTTCCTGGTCGAAAAGAAGCACCCAGATGCTATAATACCTACCAAGGGAATAGCAAACTCTGCAGGATATGATATTCATACAAATGAAGATACTCTGATCCCACCAGGATCGATTTTTCTAATCAAAACAGGAATCGCCCTAAAGCCGCCAACTGGAACTTATACATAAATCCTGGATAAAAGCAGCAAAATCAAAGAAGGAATCTCGATCAAAGCAGGAGTTATTGATGTAGACTATACTGGCGAAATTATACTCGCAGTCTACAACTTATCAGCTTGCCGCAAATACCGAGTCACCAAAGGAGCCAAGCTAGTGCAATTCATATTTATCAAACTGGACAACTCAGTTATAGCTAAAGTCGTAGAACAGCTTCCAAAAACTGAATGAGCCATAGGAGGATTTGGATTGACAGATAAGAAGAAACCTACACTCACCAAAGATGAACGTTGGTACCTGAAAATGGCATAAGGAATAGTACCATATGGATGCTGTCCTCATAGAAACAGAACCTACTATACAGACGATGCCTGGAAATGCTGGAGTTGTATAGAAGAAAACAAGAAACCACAGATTCAACAGTTAGCAAAGGAAGAAGAAGAAGCCAAACAAGCACACAAAGCTATAAAATTACCAACCAAGGAGAAGAAAACGGATTGGTCAATCGAAGATACAACAGATATGTGGTCTACCGAAGAAACGAAAGTAGAAGATACAAAAGAAAAAGTAGAACATGGAACCTTATCATCACTCAGAAAAAAGACAGAACTTCTCTTCTACAAAGGAACAATAAAGAACGAAACAGTCAATGTACTGATCGACAGTGGAGCAACATGCAATTTTATCAGCAAACAGCTAGCCAATCAACTCAAGGTAATCAAGTCACCCCGCGAAGCAGCAATGATTGTAGAAGTAGCCGATGGAGGAACCCAACGAGTCACCCATACCGCCAAGAACCTTCCAATATCAATCGAATCATACTAGGATGCACTAAATTTCGAAATCATAGGCATGCCCGGACCAAGTATAGTATTTGGAAAGAGTTGGCTAGATCAGAAGAACCCTAACATCGACTGGCTAAGCGGAACTATGGAGTTTACTCATCGAAACAAAGACATCAAATTGGTCTCCAAATTAAGAAACAGCAAGATCTGACTCTACTCAGCTAAAAAATTCTACCAACATCTCGAAAAAGACGACATAGTCTACTACTGCATTATTACGGAAAAGGACATTGCTAAAATTACCACCAAAACAGACATAGACATTAATAGTCTGGACATATCTTTACAACCACTTATCACTAAATTTGCAGACCGATTTCCTATAGACTTACCGGAAGAACTACTACTGAAACGAAGTATTGATCACCGAATTGACTTAATACCTGGCGCAGAACCACTATTCAAGAAAATTTATCAATTATCTGGACCAGAATTACAAGAACTCAAGAAGACTCTAGAAGAATTAATTGAACGAGGATCTATTCAACCTAGCACATCACCTTTTGGAGCATCTATCATATTTGTCAAGAAGAAGGATGGAATTAGAATGTGTATTGACTATCGACAACTCAATGATATAACTATCAAGAACCGATATGCATTACCCAACATCATGGAATTATTCGACCGACTCAAAGGAGCAACCATATTCTCGGTAATCGACTTACAATCAGGATACCACCAGATCCGCATTGCTGAAGAAGACATTCCGAAAACAGTATTTAGAACTCGATACAGACATTACGAATGGAAAGTCATGCCTTTTGGACTAACAAATGCACCTGCAATATTTCAAGGACTGATGAATGATATATTCAGACCACTACTTGATGAATTCGTAGTTGTCTACATCGACAATATACTGATTTATAGCAAGACAAAGGAAAAACACTTACAACATCTCCGCCAAGTACTGGAGATCCTGAGAAAACATCAGTTATACACTAAACTCAGCAAATGTAACTTTTTACAAAAAGAAGTTGCATATCTTGGACACCAAATCAATGAACAAGGTATTCTAGTTGACCCTGCAAAAATCGAGGCAATTAGGAAATGGGAAAAACCAACAACAATCAAGGAAATACAATCCTTCCTAGGACTAGCAGGATACTACCGAAGGTTTATCAAGAACTACACAGGAATTGTAGCATGTCTACATGATCTGACAGTTACAGGCACAAACATTATTCAAGAATGGAATAACAACCATGACACAGCCTTCGAAACTTTAAAAGAAAAGTTAACAACTACACCTATCCTCAGAAGCCCAGATCAGAACCTACAATTTGTAGTAACTACCGACACCTCAGATTATGCAATTGGAGCCGTACTTTCACAAGAAGACCAACCTATTGCCTACCATTCAAGAAAAATGACATCCACAGAAAGAAACTACCCTGTTTATGAAAAAGAGTTACTCGCAATAATCGATGCAACACAGGCTTGGAGACACTACCTGATAGGCAACAAATTCTTGATCTATACTGATCATGAATTACTCAAGTACCTGAACAAACAACCAACCCTCTCCACCCAACAAGCATGATGGATGGACTGTAAGAGGGTTTCTCGTAAACCGCCTGTGAGGAAGCATCTGATGATACTAATCTGCGTTGGACTTAGGAATCTCTGAGTACGTCGCAAGGTTTCTAAGGTATCGAAAGTATTTTGTTTTCTTTATAAGATTATTAATTGTGAATTTCAGACTTATAGTCTTTTTAGCGCTCTTGATGTGTATAGAAGGGGGTGAGATCTTTA
>RBNK01001409.1:0-15590 GCA_003990785.1 Endogone sp. FLAS-F59071 | reverse complement strand
TCATTTGAACTACGGGTAGTCCAGTGCTGAATTTCCTGCGTAAGTCTTGTGGTAACTTGTCATATAGGGATGCTGAGTGTCCTACTTTGGTGTCCCAAAATGCCTGTGCCATCCTGACTTTCTCTTCCATACTTCGAGGGCCAAACCTCTTGATATGATGTTAGAGATCTGCAGGTAAGCCGTTCATGAACACCATTTCTCGTACAACCTAGCTGGTTTCTCCACAAAGTTGCATGTACTGATCGATGGTGGTGACCCAGTCTTCCGGACATTGATTGATTGACATCTTCATATTGAATAGCTGTTCCTTAATTGATTCTTGCTTCTGCTCGGTGAAATACTTCTCCTCTAGCCAGGCCCTTGTAACCTCCCAATGAGTGGTGGCTAATGCTGCGGCGGGGGGGGCATTTCCAGCTGCTGCTATGGCTGCGAGGATTAATCCTCCTAGTCCAGTGGCTGCTATATCCGTCAGGGCTACTCGGTATGCTTCTCTTGCAGGTCCTCTGAGTTGAGTGGCCAGGATAGGCAACCATCGGGTGCTGACCGTTCCTTTGGCTGCGAAGTAGCTCTCTAAATCATCTAGGAATTCTTGAACATATTCCTTTGTGTATCCGTAAAAGGTAGGTAGTCTATCTGTCATAGTTTCTTCGTTCTCTTGAGGTCTTCTCCTAGGTAGTTGTAGTAATATGGGTGGTGGTGGTGGTAGTGCCGTTCTTGCTTTTGTCTTCCACTATGGGTTTCGGCAAGTTCGGTTACGCAATATAGGTAACAAATCGGTCGAGATGTCGATTGATTTCCTGCCAGTCGGCACCAATTGTGGTGGACTAAAATATATTAACAGCAAAATACTCTGATATTGAGTAAGTGCAGAAAATATGTTTCAGGGGTCTTAGCGATTTATGCAGTAGCGTCTTAAGAAGGGTGTCGATGTAGGTGTTAACTAGCAAGAATTAAGTGTGATTGATCGAATAAAGTGTATCTGTTAGAATCTCGAAACTATCCAATTACTTACTTCTTGAGTAAGGCTTCAGTATCCCTTGGGTTGTCTGTTTGTAAGCTTCCTTAGCTTGTTGCAGTCCGAATTTTATTGATAATTGCGAGCGGGGTATTTATAAGAAATTACAAGGTGCTATACGGGCAGCTACCCAGGTTACTGCTTGAATTTCTGATTGGCTCAGCTAAATATAAGGTACAAATTGATTGGCTAAGATATAATAAATGATATATCAGATCGAAATACTATTTTAGATTATAGCGTGATTGCGGATCTCAACAACGCTAAAGGTCTCAACAATGCTAAAAGTCTCAACATTGTTGAGAGTCACATGACTTGATCTCACATGATCAAATTGTATGTCGTCACAAAATGTTCCGTCACATTATCAAGAAGAAGGATGGAATTAGAATGTGCATTGACTACCAACAACTCAATGATATAACTATCAAGAACCAATACGCATTACCCAACATCATGGAATTATTCGACCGACTTAAAGGAGCAACCATATTCTCGGTAATTGACTTACAATCAGGATATCATCAGATCTGCATTACTGAAGAAGACATTCCGAAAACAGCATTTAGAACTCGATATAGACATTACGAATGGAAAGTCATGCCTTTTGGACTGACAAACACACCTGCAACATTTCAAGGACTGATGAATAATATATTCAGACCACTACTTGACGAATTCGTAGTTGTCTATATCAATGACATACTGATCTATAGCAAAACAAAAGAAGAACACTTACAACATCTCTGCCAAGTATTGGAGATCCTGAGAAAACATCAGTTATATGCTAAACTTAGCAAATGTAACTTTTTATAAAAAGAAGTTGTATATCTTGGACACTGAATCAACAAACAAGGTATTCTAGTTAACCCTGCAAAAATCGAGGCAATTAAGAAATGAGAAAAACCAACAATGATCAAGGAAATATAATCCTTCCTAGGACTAGCAGGATACTACCGAAGGTTTATCAAGAATTATGCAGGAATTGTAGCATGTCTACATGATCTGACAGTTATGGGCACAAATGTTATTCAAGAATGGAATGATAACTATGACATAGCCTTCGAAACTTTGAAAGAAAAGTTAATAACTACACCTGTCATCAGAAGCCCAGATCAAAACCTATAATTTATAGTAACTACTGATGCCTCAGATTATGCAATTGGAGCCGTACTTTCGTAAGAAGACCAACCTATCACCTACCATTCAAGAAAAATGTCATCTGCAGAAAGAAATTACCCTGTTCACGAAAAGGAGTTACTCACAATAATCGACGCAACACAGGCTTGGAGACACTACCTAATAGGCAATAAATTTCTAATCTATATAGATCATGAATCACTCAAGTACCTAAACAAACAACCGACCCTCTCCACCTGACAAGCGCGATGGATGGATCACCTCAACAACTATCACTTCAAAATAATCTACAAACCTGGAAAGCTTAATATGGTAGCAGATGCATTATCCTGCCAACAACAGGAGGATGAATAAATCAAAGCCATCATTGAAATCACAGACAACTGGATACAAGAAATTTAAGAAGGAGTTCAGTTAGATAAAGAAGCACAGAAAATCATAGAAGAACTCAATACCAAACCAGACATGACAAACAAATTCAAGATCCGAAACAACAATCTCTATTATGAAGATCGACTCTTTATACCATCAAACCTTCATGTCAAGATTCTACAAGAACACCATGATATACCCTTAGCAGGCCACTTCGGATTTGATAAAACTTATGAAGCACTTACCAGAAACTTTTACTGGCCAAAAATGTTTACAAGCACCAAAAGCTTTATAGCTTCTTGCGACACTTGTCAATGTAACAAAACACTCAGACAATCACCTGCTGGATTATTACAACCACTACCTATACCTGTCGAAAAATGGGAACAAATCAGTATAGATTTCATTGTCCAACTGCCGAAAACAACATCTGGGAAAGACGCAATAACTGTCTTCGTTGATCGACTCAGCAAACAAACTCACTTCGTTGCAAGTAAAACAACCAATACTGCACCAGAAGTAGCAAAAATATTTTTCGACAATATTTTTCGCCTATATGGACTACCACAAATTATTATCTATGACCGAGATCCAAAGTTTACAAGCAACTTTTGGCAATTGCTATTCAAAACACTTGGAACAAAAATAGCACTCTCAACTGCATTTCACCCACAGACCAACGGACAAACAGAATGCATGAACCAAACATTAGAACAAATGCTTAGAACTTATATCAACTATCGACAGAATGATTGGGACGAACACTTAACTGCTACCGAATTTGTATGCAACAATGCTCAGCAAAAGTCAACAAAACTATCGCTGTTCTTTCTAAACTATGGCTATCACCCGCTGACACCAGCAACTCTGTTACTAGAAAAGGTTGAATCAACAGTACAAGCCATTGATGACTTTACCACACAAATGACCAACCTGCTGACCAAAGCACAAGATGCAATTCGCGAAGTACAAGTACAACAAACAAGATATACAAATGAAAAAAGGCGTGAAGAATCATTTGAGATAGATGAAATGGTCTTACTATCCTCAAGACATATCACATTGTGACAATTATCTAATCAACCTTTAAAGAAACTTCAGAACAAGTTTCTCAGACCATTCAAGATTATCGCAAAAATATCAGCTGTTGCTTACAAACTGGAGTTACCATCAACAATGAAGATTCACCCTGTGTTTCACATATCACTACTGAAACGTTACATACCAAATAATGACGATCTATTTCCAGACAGACAAGTCATATCACCCGCACCAATTTTGGTCAATGACACAGAAGAATTCGAAGTAGAAGAAATCTTAGATCAATGGATTACTAAACAAGGCAACAGATTGACACCGCAATACCTAATCAAGTGGAAAGGATACCCCTTACACGATGCTACATGGGAACCACTTAGCAATCTGACAAACACAGATGAAGCACTGGAAAAATATCACAAGTCCTTATAGAAATAGCATAGATGCTATTTTCTCAAAGAGGGAAGAGTTGTAAGAGTGATAGATATAAAAAAGCAGCAACAAACACTTGCAGAAATATAACAAACAATCATGCCCCGATTTAACAATAACGAATACCTCTGTAGCTAAGTCATTGAAGCATACCGAGCCTTAGAAGACCCTCTATCTGAACTACTACCTAAGGAAGGATCTGCCCTACAAAGGACTCAAATAATAATGAAAAATATCGACATTGCTTAGAAATGACAAACACAAGATGAATTTCAGGCCTATTATAAGATCGCTAGGATCTGGGAAGAAGATCTCAAACATGTATGGGACTGACGACATGCAGAAGCATGCAAATGAGTACTACATCAAGGAATCCACCTCCAATCTCAAAGGATTGCCCTCCAGATTTACAGACTCTTCCAGTTCTGACCAGCCACCTTGAGAAGACTTACCAAAATCGGACTATCTGCATTTCACCAACTGTCTCAAAATACCTTTGAGGAACTTAAAGAAGAAATCCGTGTATTACAAAGAGATTTCGACTAATTAGAACAGTTCCTTAATTTGTAAAACCTTTTAACCATCTTAAACCTTTCAACCATCTTAAATCTTTAACCGTCTTAAATCCATAACTTATATAACTCATTATATCACATAAATTCATAATTAGTTTATATTTTGAATAGCCAATAGTTTTCCGAGTAGTAACCTGGGCAGCTATCCATATAGTACCTTGAGAAATTGTATAAATATCCCTCAATTCTTTATTCAATAAACTTCAGTTCAATAGCAGTGCACACTTAAGATCCCTTTGAGAGCTAAAGATCTCACCCCTTCTATATACATCAAGAGCGCTAAAGACTACAAGTCTGAAATTCACAATTAATAATCTTATAAAGAAACAAAATACTTTCGATACCTTAGAAATCTTGTGACGTACTTAGAGATTCCTAAGTCCAACATGAATTAGTATTATCGGACACTTCCTCACAGGTAGTTTAGAAGAAACCCCCTTATAGTGATTGCTGATTGGTTGTCTTCAAATAAGGTTGTTGCACAATTCTACAAATATCCTAGCTCATCCAATAGGGTGCATAGCCAAATAGCTTCTTTCATCACATGTACTAATGCTATATATTCTGCTTCAGTTGTTGATAGGGCAATGGTTGGTTGGCGCTTACTTGACCAGCTGATGGCTTCTCCTGATAGATTGAAAATATAGCCCATGGTTGATTATCGTATATTAATATCTCCTCCCCAGTTGACATCACTGAAACCGATCAGTCTTAGATCCTGATTATATCCAAAGCACAGCTTATAATTAGCTGTTCCTTTAATATATCTTAATAATCATTTGAGGGCATGGTGATGTTCTTGCATTGGATTGGCTGAAAATTAACTGATGATGCTAACAGCAGCAGCTAGATCAGGTCTCGTCCCGATCATCAGATATATTATGCTACTGATCATTTGTCTGAATAGGTTTTGGTCTGCAGATTTTTCTTCTTTAGCTTTGAGTTGAATGGATGGATCAAAGGGTGTACTGATTGGCTTGGCATCTGTCATATTAAACCTTATAATGATTTGATTGGCAAAGTGGCTTTGATCAATTGTGATTGTATATGTTTTTCAATCACGCATGACTTGAATACCTAGAAAATGTTTAATTTCACCACAGTCCATCATATCAAATATATTGCTAAGCTCTGCCTTGAATTTGTTCATCGTTTCTATCGAATCAGCCAGAATTAGTAGATCATCGACATATATAGCAATAATTATCAGCAATTGATTATCTTGTCTTCTTCTTAGATAAATGCTGTAATCTAATTATAGTCTTGTAAAATTTGATTAGCTGAGGTAGTTGTTGATCTTCTGATTCTACATACGAGGTGATTGCTTTAGTCTATACAATGATCAATTGAGCTTACACACAGCTCTCGGTAACAGCTCCGATTGGTCAATTCCTTTAGGTACCATCATATAGATCTCCTCATCAAGATCACCATTTAGGAATGCAGTTTTTACATCTATTTGGTGAATTTCTAAGTTTAGGGTTGCACTGATCGATAAAAGTGTCCTGATCGATGTGAATTTCGCCACAGGAGCAAATGTTTCATTGTAATCAATTCCTTACTATTGTGAATATCCCTTGACAACTAATCTTGCCTTGTACCTGGCAACCGATCCATCAGTGTTGAGCTTCTTTTTAAATACCTATCTACATCTAATCAGCTTGCATCCCGCAGGCACCTCAGGTACAATTGTCCACATGTCATTATTCTTAAGTGATTTAAGCTCTTAATTGATCGCTTCCTCCCAAAGCTTTGTATCAGGCAGAGAAATTGCTTCCTTGTAGGTCATTGGGTCATCGGTTGATTCAATTAAATTAGCTTCTGGCATGCGATCTTGCTAAATTTGTAGAGCTTCAGTGTCAATCAATTGTTCGATTAGCTCCTAGGTGTTGTCATCATTATCGTCATAGTCTAGCCATTTAACCAGATATTGCTTTTTTTCATTAATCTTGTGTTCTCCGATGATCGCTTCAATGACGTATTTTTGATCTTCTGGGTTGATGATTGTTGGGGATTTTAATATAATAGATTCATCAAATGTGACGTCGCAGCTGATCTCTATCTTCCTATTAGTTGGATTCTAGAGCCTATATGCCTTCTTTTTGTCATGATAGCTAATCATTTTAAGCTTTTTAGATCAGGGCACCAGTTTTAACCTTTTTTCTTTGTGAATATGCATATATGCGTCAGCCCATATGACGCATAAGTTACTGATATCAGACTTGTGACCATGTCATAATTCAAATGGTGAAGCACTCTCCTTATTAGCTCGCATTGGCAATCGGTTGCGTAAATATATAGCACTTATGACAAGTTCAGCCCAAAGTTCGTCAGGTATGCTGGCAGTGATTTTAACAGCCTGGATCAACTCCATCAATGTCTGGTTATATTGTTTGGCGACACCGTTTTGTTGCGGTGTGTCCGGCGTCATCATTTCATAATGAATTCCATTTTTGATTAAAAATTCGTATATCTCGGTGTTTACATACTTTCCTCCTCCATCGGACCAGAAAATCTTCAGTTTTCGGCTCGATTACATTTCAGCGAACATCTTGAATGCCCAGAATCAATTAAATGTATCACTTTTATTGTCAATAAAATATGTTGTGACATAGCGAGTGGCATCATCGATGAATGTTAATATATATTTTGCTCCATTGACTGAAAGCGTAGGCATCGGCCCGCACAGATCTGAGTGCACCCTTCCGATAGGCTCCATCGATCGATTTTTCATATGTCCGAAAGACTTGCAGTACAACTTGTTGTAATTATTAGCTTATTATATCTCTCTCTCCTATCAATGATCAATGATTGATCATACGTCACTCAATTGTGGCTTAGATGATCTTTGTTTTGTATCGACCAATCATAAATTAGCATTAATAAATACATGCATATTGGCTTCATTAGCCAGTGCGCTCTTTTACTCCAAAACACACACATTCAAAGATCAAATTTCAATAGGTTATGAGCCCCAAGCCGCTCAAATTGCAGCTTGACAACCTGAGATCTATGCAATCATAGCATCTATACAATTATAACTGTGATTACTATAAGTGTTTATTTAAAATTATAAACAATGCGTCAAACAATGCGATAAACAATGCGACAAACGACACCATGATAAAGCAACATAATAAACATGTAATGACATAGCATTCAACAACACGACACGATGAAATGGACAATCTATATGCATCATCGTCATCAGCAACAAGATCGACAAGATTGCGGTCTAAATCAAAAACAGACAGATATCAAATCCTTGATGATGACAAAGGATTGGATAGCAACTATCAGAGCAATATTGCATTTAGCCTCGATCGACAGGAACAGATGGCTACAACGATCAGAAATCAGGAAGATAAATTAGATACGCTTGCAACCCTAATGGGCGAATTGATGGCAAAAATTGACAAAACAATCACATCACCTAGTGCGCCAACCAATCAGAACGCAGCTACAGAAGGCAACACGCCACAACCATCACCATCACCAATAACATTAACAAAGCTTAACAATCTGGTGAAGGAGTACCTGAGATTGATCAACAAATTTGATGGATCAGGTGGCGCACCCAGATTGTTTGATTACTTTGATGCCATAGAGCAATTTATCACCAGCGCCAATCTATCAGTACAAAAGGAGGAAGTCAACGCAGCGATCAGTAAAATTACAGGCAATGCTAGAATGTAGTTACAGAGGCACGTGAACATATCGGGAGAATTTGATTCATAGGATGAGCTTAAAGAGGCTATGACGCAAAAATATGCACCAATGAAACAATTGTTATGAATGCGTGATAAGCTTGCAATGATGAAGCAAAAAGGATCGATCGAAGATTATAATGACGTATTCAACTGGATTATGGCACAAATCGAAGATATGACTGATATAGAAGCTATACCACAATATCTCCGGGGTCTAAGCCCCAGGTACCGGGAATTAATACTTGCGCGGGAGAATATGCTGATAATGCTGGAGGCTTTATAACTCGCATGCATCAGGTTCGACCCAGATAATAAATAAAGGTGCGATGAAGCCCACGTGACAGACCGAGGCAGCTACTGAGGCGGCGACCAAGGTGGATACCGAGGCAGCGACTGAGGCGGCTACCAAGGCGGCAGTCACGACAATCAAGGTGGAAGCACCGGACGAAGCCGAGGCTATAACAACGATAATGGAAACAATCGAGGAGGTCATAATGACAGAGGCGACCGAGGTGGCGATCGCAGAGCCAATCGAGGCGGGAATTTTTGGGGACACCCTCGGAAATGTTACATCTGTGAGGGAGAACATGGAATATTTCAATACAACAAATTCAACGATTGGGTAAAAACAGAAAAAGAAAAAGAAAAGACTAAACCAAGAGCCAAAGCAAATCTGGTGATTGGCGCTATCATTGATTCGGGCACCACACAACATATGTTCAACCAATTGGAGCTTTTCGAGATAGTAGCTGAGCACGACAGCTTGGTCACGTGTGCAGGGAATGAGAAATTATGCGTGACGCATATTAGGACAATTGAGCTCGATGACGAGCTGAAATTATGGGATGTCTTATATGTACCGGAGATCGCCAGAAATTTAATATCTGTGCAGGCATTGACATGTGATAGAAATGACATAACCTTCAAGAGCGACAGATCAGTAATTAAAATCGGCGCAGATCACAAAGAAGTTAAAATTGGACAAGCCGATGGCGATCTATTTCATTTATCAACATCACCAGAGCTAGAGCTAGGAGCAAACATTGCCGATTCCAACATCACCGATTCCAAGATTGCAAACATTGCCGATTCCAAGATCGATGACTATATATTATGGCATTACCGACTAGGCCATCCGGGCCAAAACACTCTGTAATCAATTAACAAATTTGTCACAGGGCTTGGAGATGTGCGGCTGTCAACCAGACAAATCGAAATATGTGCCAGGTGTGAACATACGAAGTCACACCGCAAGCTATTCAGACATGCGAAAAATCGATCGATAGAGCCTATTGGAAGGATGCACACAGATCTGTGCGGGCCGATGCCCACGCCATCAGTCAATGGAGCAAAATATATATTAACTTTCATCAATGATGCCACTCGCTATGTCACAACATATTTTATTGACAACAAAAGTGATACATTTGATCGATTCCGGACATTCAAGGCATTCGCCGAGACGCAATCGGGCCGAAAACTCAAGATTCTCTGATCAGATGGAGGAGGAGAGTATGTAAACACCGAGATGTGCGAATTTTTAATCAAAAACGGAATTCATCATGAAATGACAATGCTGGACATGCCACAACAAAATGGTGTAGCAGAATGATATAACCGGATATTGATGGAGTCAATCCGGGCAGTTAAAATTACTGCCGGCATACCTGACGAACTCTGGGCGGAACTTGCTGTAAGTGCTACATATTTACACAACCGATTGCCAACGTGAGCTAATAAGGAGAGTGCTTCACCATTTGAATTATGGCACGGTCACAAGCCTGATATCAGTAACTTGTGCATCATATGGGCTGACATGTATATGCATATTCACAAGGAAAAAAGATCGAAACTGGCGCCCCAATCCAAAAAGCTTAAAATGATTGGCTATCATGATGAAAAGAAGGCGTACAGGCTCTGGGATCCAACCAATAGGAGGATAGAGATCAGCTGCGACATCACATTCGATGAATCTATTATATTAAAATCCCCAACAATCGTCAATCCAGAAGATCAAGAATATATCATTGAAGTGATTATTGGAGAATACAAGATTGATAAAAAAAGGCAATATCTAGTTAAATGGCTAGGCTATGATGATGACGACAACACCTGGGAGCTAATCAAACAATTGATTGACACTGAAGCTCTACAAATTTGGCAAGATCAGATGTCAGAAGCTAATTTAATTAAATCGACCGATGACCCAATAACCTACAAGAAGGCAATTTCTCTACCTGACGCAAAGCTTTGGGAGGAAGCGATCAATCAAGAGCTTAAATCACTTAAGAATAATGATACGTGGATGATTGTACCTGAGGTGCCTGTGGGACGCAAGCCAATTGGATGTAGATGGGTATTTAAAAAGAAACTCAACACTGATGGATCGGTTGCCAGGTACAAGGCGAGATTAGTGGCCAAGGGATATTCACAACAGTAAGGAATTGATTACGATGAAACATTTGCTCCTGTGGCGAAGTTCATGTCGATCAGGGCACTTTTATCGATCAGAGCAACCCTAAACTTAGAAATTCACCAAATGGACATAAAAACTATGTTCCTGAATGGTGATCTTGATGAAGAGATCTACATGATGGTACCTGAAGGAATCGACCAATCGGAGCTATCACCGAGAGCTGTGTGTAAGCTCAATCGATCACTGTATAGACTAAAGCAATCACTTCATATGTAGAATCAGAAGATCGACAACTATCTCAGCCAATCAAATTTTACGAAACTACAATTAGATCATAGCATTTATCTAAGAAGAAGACAAGAAGATCAATCGCTAATAATTATTGCTATATATGTTGACGATCTACTAATTCTGGCTGATTCGATGGAAACGATGAACAAATTCAAGGCGGAACTTAGCAATGCATTCGATATGATGGACTGTGGCAAAATTAAACATTTTTTGGGTATTTGAGTCATGCGTGATCGAAAAACACACACGATCACAATTGATCAAAGCCACTTCACCAATCAAATCATTATAAGGTTTAACATGACAGACGCCAAACCAATCAGTACACCCCTTGATCCATCCATTCAACTCAAAGCTGAAGGAGGAAAATCCACAGACCAAAGTCTATTCAGACAAATGATTAGTAGCATAATATACCTGATGATCGGGACGAGACCTGATCTAGCTGCTACTGTCAGCATCATCAGTCAATTTTCGGCCAATCCAATGCAAGAACATCACCACGCTCTCAAATGATTATTAAGATATATTAAAGGAACAGCTAATTATAAGCTGTGCCTTGGACGCGATCAGGATCTAAGACTGATTGGTTTCAGCGATGCTAACTGGGGAGGAGATATTAACACACGACGATCAACCACAGGATATATTTTCAACCTATCAGGAGAAGCCATCAGCTGGTCAAGCAAATGCCAAGCAACCGTTGCCCTATCAACAACTGAGGCAGAATATATGGCATTAGCACATGTGACAAAAGAAGCTATTTGGCTATGCACCCTACTGGATGAGCTAGGATATTTGCTAAATTGTGCAACAACCTTATTTGAAGACAACCAATCAGCAATTGCCCTCGCCAAAAATCCAATTAATCATGCTCGATCAAAGCATATCGATATTCAGCATCACTTTATTCAAGAGAAAGTTGAATCAAAGGTGATAGATATCATTTATATGGTGACAGATGAAATGATCGCTGATGCATTAACCAAGCCACTTGCGTGACCAAGACTTGAAACATTGATCACAAAAATGGGCTTACATAACTAACATTTTTTTAAAAAATTTTATGTTCTTTATCACATCATTCTTATCACTCAAGTAGTACTTTATATATAGTTATTTACAGTAAATGTACTTCATAGATGCCATTCGTGATGTATAGTTGAACATTTTATTTCTATTTTTATTTTTTTATTTTTTATTTATTTTTATCGAGATATATCAAGCAGGGGAAGTGTTGTAATTATTAGCTTATTATATCTCTCTCTCCCATCAATGATCAATGATCAATCATACGTCACTCAATTGTGGCTTAGATGATCTTTGTTTTGTATTGACCAATCATAAATTAGCATTAATAAATACACGCATATTGGCTTCATTAGCCAGTGCGCTCTTTTACTCCAAAATACACACATTCGAAGATCAAATTTCAACACAACTTCGCATGTTCACATCCAGTATATATTTCGATTTGTCCAGTCGACAGCTACACATCTCCGAGCCCTGTGACAAATTTGTTAATTGATTGCAGAGTATTTTGGCCCAGATGGCCTAGCTGGTGATGCCATAATATATAGTTATCAATCTTGGAATCGGCGATGTTTACTTCTAGCTCTAGTGATGTCGATAAATAAAATAGGTCGCCATTGGCTTGTCCGATTTTAATTTCCTCATGATCTGTACCGATTTTAATTACTGATCCATCACTTTTGAAGGTTATATCATTTCCGTCACGTGTCAATGCCCATACAGATATTAAATTTTTGGTGATTTCCAGTATATATAAAACATCCCTTAATTTCAGCTTGTCGTCGAGCTCAATTGTCCCAACGTGTGTCGCGCATAGCTTCTCATTCCCTGCACACGTGACCAAGCCGTCATGCTCAGCCACCATCTCGAAAATCTCCCATTAGTTGAACATTGCGTAGTACCTGAATCGATAATGGCACCGATTGCCAGGTTTGCTTCGGCTCTCAGTTTAGTCTTTTCTTTTTCTGTTTTTACCTAATCATTAAATTTGTTGCATTGGAATATTCCATGTTCTCCCTTATAGACGTAATATTTCTGAGGGTGTCCCCAAAAATTCCCATCTCGATGGGCTCCGCGATCACTGCCTCGGTCACCTTGGTCATTATGATGACCTCCTCAATTGTTTCCATTATCGTTATTATAGCCTCGGCCTTGTCTGGCGCTTCTGCCTTGATTGCCATAACCATTGCCTCGGTAGCCACCTCAGTAGCTGCCTTGGTAGCCACCTCGGTCTATTATATGAGCTTCATTGCACCTCTGCTTACTATCTGGGTTGAACCTGATGCATGCGAGTTGTAAAGCCTCTAGCATTATCAACATATTCTCCTGCACAAGTATTAATTTCCGGTACCTGGAGCTTAGACCTCGGAGATATTGTGGTATAGCTTCTGTATCAGTTATGTCTTCGATTTGCACCATAATTCAGTTAAACACATCATTATAATCTTCGATCGATCTTTTTTGCTTCATCATTGCAAGCTTATTGTGCATTCATAATAATTGTTCCATTGGTGCATATTATTGCATCATAGCCTCTTTAAGCTCATTCCACGAATTAAATTCTCCCAATGTGTTCACATGCCTCTGTAGCCACATTCTAGTATTACCTGTAATTTTACTGATCGCTACGTTGACTTCCTCCTTTTGTACTGATAGATCGGCACTGGTGATAAATTGCTCTACAGCATCAAAGTAATCAAACAATCTGGGTGTGCCTCCTGACCTATCGAATTTGTTGATCAATCTCAGGTACTTCTTTGCCAGATCATTAAGCTTTGTTGATATTGTTAGTGATGGTGATTATATTTGTATTTGTGGCGTGTTGCCTTCTATAGCTGCATTCTGATTGGTTGGCATGCTGGGTAATGTGTTTGTTTTGTCGATTTTTGCCATCAATTCGCCCAATAGGGTTGTTAGCGTATCTAATTTATCTTTCTGATTTCTGATCGTTATAGCCATCTGTTCTTGTCGATTGAAGCTAAATCCTATATTACTCTGATGGTTGCCATCCAATCCTTTGTCGTCATTAAGGGTTTGATATCTGTTGTCTATTTTTGATTTAGACTACAATCTTGTCAATCTTGTTACTGATGATGATAATGTGTATAGATTATCCATTTCATTGTGTTGCATCATTGAATGCTATATCGTTACATGTTGTTTATTATGTTGCTTTATCACGGTGTCATTTGTCACATTGTTTATCACATTATTTAATGCGTTGTTTACAATATTAAATAAATGCTTACTGTAATCGCAGTTGTAATTGCTATAATTGCGTAGATACTATGATTGCATAGATCTCAGATTGTTGAGCTGCAATTCAAGCGGCTCAAGGCTCATAACCTATTGAAATTTGATCTTCGAATGTGTGCTTGGAGTAAAGAGTATACTGGCTTATGAAGCCAATATGCATGTATTTATTAATGCTAATTAATGCTAATATATAATTGGTCGATACAACAAAGATTATCTAAGCTACAATTGAGTGACATACAATCAATTGTTGATGGGAGAGAGATATAATAAGCTAATAATTACAACAATAGTAAGATATCTTACCTTCAACTAGTAAATAATTTTAGTTAACTAGCTTTCTCTATTTTTCTACTAGTTTGGTATTTCTATTATAATAGTTTTGTTCTAATTTAGCTTTAGCTAGATACTCTTTATATTTCTTTAATAGATCTTGAACCTCTTTTTCTTTATAGACTTTGAATTACAAGTTATTTTATAAATATTGGTAAGTGTTATATAAATCAGTTTGAGAACTCATAACTTGAATATATAGAGTTAATTGATATTATAATTTGTAAAATGTATTATATTTGAGTACTTATAAAGTACTATCTTCTTTTAGGTTAGCTAAAAAATCTTAATAAATTACCTTGTAGCTTATTTCTATAGGTAAAAAGATAATTGATTAGGTTATATAATTAACATTTCTGATTGAGCTGGGTAAGTTATGAACTTTAGCATAATTTAGTAAAAAATTCTTAACTATAGTAACTATATTAATATTGATAACTATTTTGATTTTTTACTATATATTAGAAAACTATTTTCAGTTCATAGTCTATGACTAGTATCTGTGCTCATAGGCTGTTCACAGGCTGTTCATAGGCTGTTCTAGCCAGTTTATAGTTTGTGATATTATTTTAGAGGTGTTCAAGGTTTGCAATATTGTTCTAGTAGAGTTCTAGAGTAGTTTATAGCTATTTACCAATAATAGTTTATAGTCTATAACTAGCATCCATATCCTTAGCTATTTTGTTCATAGCTCTTAGTAAAATAGTTTGCAGCTCTTAGTAAAATGGTTTATAGATTAATTAATCATTTTTCTGATATAGTATTCTTTTTACATTATTATAAACTTATAATAGAAGACCATTCTTGAACAAGTGATTTCAAACATTTTCAAAATAATTATAATTAATACTAAGTATATTGAGATAGGTTTTTTGACAAATAGGAATATTATAATTTTAATAGTAGATAGTTCTTTTGTTAATATAAGTCTTGTTTTTAAGATATTAGCTAATACTAATTACTCCCTTATCTATAGATCT
>RBNK01001408.1:0-15597 GCA_003990785.1 Endogone sp. FLAS-F59071 | reverse complement strand
CTTTTCTTCCCTCACTCTCATTTTGTGAAGAACTCTCGGAAAACGAGGAGGCAAACGTGGTTTCCGGGTGTCCATAGCACGCTTGACCAAGTACGTTTAGAGCCCAATCATTACTGGACAGAGGAAAGAGAATGGATTGATTGAATATTTTTGTGGGTTTTGTTAACTAGGTGTCGGGTGATGAATCGAGCGATAAGGACGGTAGCAAAATCGGGTATGTCGGACGCCTACACCTTTTTAGTCCTTATAGCTACAGTTAAGTTGTAATCGGATGTCATTGATATTTTTAGATCTTTTCTTGACGAGTTCAAGACGGAGGCTTTGAGCAAAAACGTGAGTGACATTGAATTTTACAGTATCGGTATACCAAACGTTAAATACTATTTTAACAATTTGATGTGCGTAATGATTGTAATTATAGTCAAAGAAGCGCTCGGTCGTGTCTCCCGACTCCAGTGTCAAAAAGGTGAAGCTGGAAGAACTAGAACAAAAAGTTGAGCAAGTGGTTCATAGCCGTACCGCTATTTTAGAAGGGATACAAAAACTGCTAGAAGACGATGGGGTGGCGACGACAGAAGGTGTACCTGATGAGTTACAGGTGCGTTTTATGTTTTCTCTAGGGGTGGGCTCGTGGATGACACAGAATTTGATAGACTGACATCATCTGTTTGTGTGTGTGGCTGGCAGGACTTGAGGTTACGTCTGGTAGAATGGAGAGATCGTCTTCGAGAGACGAGGTACGCTTTGCAAGAAAATGAAAGGAAATATGCCGAAGAGCAAGAATTGTCGCATACTGAAGTGAACTCATTCCGTGATTTGTATGAAGCAGCTAAAACGAAGGCAGAAAACGTATGCAAAACACTGTTTTCTCTTTGGTATTTTCTATTAAGCTTACAACATGGTTATGCGCTTTACTAATACCGAAAATTGTATAAATTTTATTTTAGCTGTCTAAGGAGATGGAAGCTCTGGATGCCATACACAAGGCACGCCTGAACAGTGAAGCCGAGGCTGTGCAGAAGGCGCGGGACGAGTTGGCGACCATGGAACAGACTATGCGTGAAGTTCGAGAAGCCAAAGAGTTAGAGATGCAGTCTTTTGCTGAATGCCTGCAGGAATCTGAACAGCAGCGCATGTTATTGGAGACAGAGAAAGCAGAGCAATTAAGATTACTTGAAGGAGAGGCCGGACAATTGCGGCGGCAGCTAGACGAATTCAAGATGGTCAAACGTGACCTGCAGGCCGCTATGATGGCTCTTGATGCACGGAATACTGCACTCGGCAACCTTACGAATGAGCTACGTGACGTGAAGAATGAAATGCAGTCGTTGAGGGAGGACACTGGTATTCAGATACGGGAACGCGACGAGCAGATAGAGTCGTTCCGGGTACTGCTAGAAGAACGTGAAGCGAAGATCAAAGGGCTTCAGCAAGATATGGCCATCGCTCACTCCTGCGTTGAGCAACTCGATGAGAAGCTGGACATTTCTAAACAACTTGAATATTCCCTCAATGTCGAGATGCAAAGGTTACAGGACGAGCTTGCAGAAGCGGATCAAGTCAAGCAGATCTTAGAGAATCTCAAGCAGGTGCTTAACGACCGCGAGGCTGAAAATGCTAGACTGCTGTCCCAGTTGACAGAAGCCCAACATCGCATCAAATCACTCGTTGATGAGCTCAGCACTAAAGAGAGCTTGCTGCGATCTCTGTCGGCGGAGCGAGACGAGCTCAAGGATCACACGGTTCCTGAACTTAAAGGAAAGCTTGCCGACGCCGAGTCGATGGCCGTGGATCTGCAGTCAAAATACGTGGACAGTGAGGCGCGATGGCAATCACTTTCTCAAGAGGCAGGTGGGCTGAATATTCAGCTGGCTGAGTTACAAGCAGTCCGGGGAAATTTGGAGGAGGCGATGCGAACTATGAACAAGGAACACGGGGAGCTTTCGGCCAAGTTGTCTCATACCCAGAATCAGTTGAAGCTACTTTCTGACGACAGTAACAATCGGGATCACAAGATTGGGGACTTGTCCGAGAAAATCTTGTATTTGCAGGATGAATTGAGAACGAAGGTGAGTTTTCATGACAATTAATGGCAAGCCATGCATTTTATTTTCTAAACTATGGGTATTAAAATTCCCTTATTTCGTAATATGTATACCACTGTTATTAGGAAACGACTATCACCACTCTTGAGCAGTCGATTCGTGCTGCTAATGCTCTGGTGGATGATACAAAGAGAATAGCAAACGAGAGAATGGAGGAAATTGAGGCGGTGATCGAAGCTAAAATTATGGAAGTCGAAACTGCCGAGCAGGATGTGCAGACTCTTCAAACCAAATACCACGACTCTGAAGCGGAGCTGGAGCGAATGCGGCGGCAGTTGGTGGAAAACGAAGATGAAATATACGTTTTCCAGAGACAGATTGAGCAGCAGCAATCCTTGCTGATGGAGAAAGAATTGGGCTATGCAGAACAAATTGAGGCAATGAAGGGTGAACACGGGCGCCATGTACAGGAGTTGGAGGTAGTTACGGAAGACCTTCGGAAAAAACTTTCGGATGCTGGGGAGCAGACGAAATCGCTTTTACAGGAGGTCAGTGAGCTTCAGGAGAAGATTGTTATTTTCGAACGCTCACGGAACGAGCTGCATAACACCGTTACGGCTCTTGAGCAGACAGCGTTTGAGGCTAATGTCCTCGCTCGCTCGACCCGGGACGACGCGAATCGCAGGATTGAAGAGCTTGACATGGCAATGAAGGATAAAGACACTGCTCTCAGTGCTGTTGAAGACAAGAATATTCTCCTTGAGAAACAATATTTGGAGGTATCATCAGAGATTCAAAGACTGTATCGACAGCTCGCCGACACGGAGTGCGAGCTTCAGGCATTGAGGGAGGCCGGGCAGCGTAACGACGCATCTCGGACAGAACAGGAGACTACGTACTTGGAGCAACTGGCTTCGCTACGGGCGGAGCACGCACGGATGATTCAGGAAAAAGATCAGGCCATTTTCGACCTAACAAAGAAACTTGATGTTTTTGACGAACAAGTGCAAGCTCTCGTTGAAGAAGCGGAAGATCTACATCATCAGCTTGAAGACTATCAAAAGACAAAGCAAGAATATACCGTGATGGTGAATGAATTGGAGGAAGTCCACAAGGGCATACAATCGCTTGAGGCGGTGACACGAACTGTCGAGGAGGAGAAGACCGCCATGGAGATTATGTTCAATCAAAGAATCCAAGAGTTGCAAATCGAGAAGAATAACGTAATCGAAGTGTTGAAGAGAGATCACCAGAATATTATCGAGGATTGGCATCGCCGGATCGAAGATGTTCAGGGACAATTAACTGAAGCCAACAAAGAGCTCGAGGTCAAAATTTCTCAACAGCAGGAAATCGGGGCACGATTTGAAAGAGGAGAGTACATTGATATAGGAGAACTTGAAAAATTGAAAGCCGGTATGCAAACCAAGTGGGATGATGAAAAAATTACGCTGAAGGTATGAATGGTTATCTTATGTGTTGAATTCGTGAATTTGAGATTAGAGACTCCTCTTACCCTTCACACACATCCTCAATAGGACGAGATTGAAAGTGGTCGCAAGGCACTCGAGACAATGGCATCCCGGCTTGATGGCATGAAGCAAGAGCTTGTAGCTGCAGTTCGCTACGGGCAAGATTTTGACTCTAAGATCGAAGCGGGCGATTACATTAGGCGAGAGGATGTTTCTACGCTTAAAACCAGTTGGCTCGAAGAACAGTCTGAGTTGCAGGTATGTTTTGGATTTACTGTTCTTACCAGGATGCCTTATTATATATTCCGGGCTACCTAATAATGATTGCATTTACAGACTAAAATTCAAAACCTGGATGGAGAACTTAAGGCTACGCACACGTTTCTCGAGGAAACGAAGAAAGAGGTCCAGGTTAAGGACAACCAGTTGCTCGAGATCGCTCTTCACTTCCAAAATGGCAAGTTTGTCGACGTTGAAAAATTGAAAAAATTGGAGGCAGACTTGAATGAGCGTTGGGAGGTCGAGCGCACTGAGCTGGAAGTATGTGCATTACGGTTTATCGTTAAAATTAATATAGCGCTGTAATTTATGCATTTTGTAATAACAAACTTATATCTAATCCTCGATTCAGAACGCACTTGAGGTTTGCAAACAAGACCTAAAAATGACAGAAGGCCATCTCAAATCAGTGCAGGAAAAGTTCGAAGTAATGATAAAGAAGGAGAAAGATATGGCCGTCAAGATTGAGCAGGGGCATTACATTGATGCAGTCAAGGTTATGCAAATTCAAGCGGAGTTTGAGAGTAAATGGGAAAGCGAACGAAACATTCTTGAGGTAAGATATAAATATATATATGCGTCAGAAGGTTTTAATTGAGATTAACAGAACATTGTTTTTTCAAGGTAAAACTCGAAAAAGAAGCGGGAGAGCTCGTTTCTACGAAGACCATGTTAGAGCATGCTCAGACACAAATTATGCTCCTGAAAGGTCGTGAAGAAGAGGTTGCTTCGCGAATCGTGTCTGGCGACCTCATTGAGAAAGCGAAGTTTGAGTACCTCAAAGCGGAGATGGTAATGGATTGGGAGCGTGAAAAGGTAAACGAGAAGTGAAGGCATTGTTATCGAACTATCCAGGGTATTTACACCATGCTACCTTTTCCTCTCAGGCTGTGAACGAGTCCTTAACGGAAAAATTGTGTATAATTCAAACGAGCATGGAAGAATCGAAGAATGAAATGGAGCTTAAGGAGCGTCAGATGCAAGAAATTACCACAAGACTTCAAAAGAGCAATGAGCTTACCATTCAAGAACTAACTAGGGTGAATACGGAAGCAAAGAAAAATTGGGAGAGTCAGCGTGCCGAGCTCGAGAAAATAATTTCCCAATCCGAGTCCAAATATAAAGTTCAGCATGCGGAGTTTGAGGTATGACTAATTCGTTGCCATATTAAATACCATGATGATTTTCTGTGGATGTTTATGCTGATATTATAGTTTGCTTGCCCTGCTTTGACAATAGGCTGCGAAACGTGAACTTCAACAAAAGAGTTTAGCTATCGAAAAGTTGAGCGTTGAGTGCGAAAAACAGAAAGCACTTTTCTCCAAGGAGCAGAAGACCAGTTTGCAACGGATTCAAGAATTAGAAAGCAGATCCGATGACATATCAAGGTATACTATATTATCACACGCATTTCAACTCGCCGCTTCTGTTTTATACAGAATCTGACGGTTTTCTTCTTTTTCTGTTGCAGATCATCTGTAGACAGTAACCGCAAGATAACACAGCTTCGACAGCAGCTGCATCAACGGGAAAGTGAGGTTCAGGAGCTGGTCAGTATTTTGGAAGGTTGTCGTATGTGTAAATCGTCTTTACGGTGATATATTTGGTTCTAACTTAGCTTGCTATTTGTTTACTTAGCTCAAACGAATCGAGCAGCACGAAAATAAGGTCTCCAAGGATAACCACGACAATTTGATCGAGTTACAGACCGCTGAAAAGGCCGAAACAAAGAGCAAAGAGGTGACGATTGGTTTGCGTCTCTCGATTTTTATATAGAACTACCAGTGTTTCCTGACTAAAAGTTTTATGCCTTGCAGCTTATGATGCTCACAAGCCTCCAAGCAGAAGTCGCCAAATTGACAGTCGAGAAAGAGAATTTGGGCAAACAAATCAATACCCAACGGATGATTGCCGAAAATGGTGAATATAAATTATGAATAGGATAAAGCTTTATGCAACACATAGGCATGTTCTACTTCGATTACTCATGTGTATATTTTCCTTGCCCACCAGAAATTACAAAATACAAACATTTGGAGGCGACGCATGAGAAGCTTATTGCTGATAGCTTCAAGCTCAAGAAAGAGAATGAACGATTACTCGAGGAGACGACATCAAAGACTGACAGGAGGATCCCTGAGGAGGCTGCCACTCTGCAGTCGAAGCGGAAACACGAACGCACAAGGGACAAGGAGAAGGACAACGGTGCTGACGATCGGCTTGTGACCAAGGTATGCGAATGATACAAACTGATAACTGAATGATACTTTTGTTTATAGACGTGGATATTTATAGCGATATTAACTCTGTTAACACTCAAGGATGACAGAGAGAATGCGGGACACACGAATATGGTTTGCAATAAGGTAAGACTTTTTCCAGTATTCAGTGCTAACTATTCTTTGCCGCCTGCTTTTTTTTTTTTTTTTTTTTTTTTTTTTTTTTTAATGATGTATTGAATTGTACCCAGACCGGAAAGTCTCTAGATGTCAAGACCGTCGATGTGACCGAAACCCGGCTCCCACTTATCGATGTGAACGCACCAAAGGTATAATTCATTTTTATGTAATTCATGGTGCTGGTTGTGTGTTGTCTCGGGACTTCATATTGACACAACATATTTTCATTCTATAGTCCTCGGCACGAAGGCAGCGTATGCTCAATCGGCAGATCAAAACTGATGAGAACGGGAATAAGGGGAAAGAATCGGCGGAGTGCAATCAGCAATGATGTATTGTTTTGGTAGATTAGTCTTTGGTGATCTAGAATCCTGCTTAAAATTTTTTATTTTTTATTTCTACTTTCGTGTACAGGATGATTATCAATTCTTGTAATATAACATTTTTGAGTTGTCGGTTTTCCGGTTGGGTATGCATGTGGTTGCCAGCGTCATTTACTGCGCTGGTATCATTCATATTCGATCTTTTCTGCCTAATAGTTTGAGGCTCAAGTGATCAGATTGTCATTCTTTCTACAACACCGAAAATTCGCTCGTTCAATGATGGCCTGCAGTGTTGGAAAATTGATGTCCTGGCATCCTTGTTGACTCATCGTTTAGATGTTCTCCTAAGTTTATTCGAGACATGGACAAGGTTGGGATGTTCCTCCTATCTCGATCAAAGGTAATGGCGAATGCTACCATCAGTCTATTTTTCACCCTATACAAAACAGTGAGGTAAATTATTTCATCAAATACTAAATACAAAATCGAGGCTAGCTCATATCCTTCTCACTCCTTTCCCTCTTATACAGCGCAAGCGCTCTCCATCTCTTCCACCATCCCCTGTATCCTATCCCTATGCACAACGAACACACGCCTGGCGGGCGCGATTCCGAACTCGGAAAAGGTGCTCCGCGAGTCCGCGGAGGCGTCGCGGTCCTGGCGCGTGAGCCGGAAGTCGTATTGATGCGCGGCGTGGTGCGCAACGATCTCATCCTCCGGATGAAAATAGAAAGTCGCCGCGTCCGAAAGGGGGTGGTGCTATAAAAATAATATTTTAGGAAAAGATACAGGCGTTATGGGAAGACGAGTGACAAGTAGAACGATAAGAGGAGGAGGGAGGGAGGAAACCATACCATTTTCGTCTTCTTCTTTTTCGGTTTTGATGTCGTCGAAGGTTTAGCCTCGTCGTTGTCGTCATCAACAGTTGGCGCCACCTCTTTGTACGTTTTGGATATAATCACGTACCACTCAAAATCGTAAGGCTCTTTCTGAGTACCGCGGATTTAGAATTCGCAAGTCAAAAAGAGGAAGAAAATGGACTGCAAAAACCTGACAAAAAGTCAAATCATAACCCACGTGAAGAATTTTTTTTTTTTTAATAATAATAATAATAATAAATAAATAAATAAAATACCCACATCCTCGACGGCCCAATCTATCTCTTCCATCAGCATCTTGTACATGGGTGGCATAATCTGCACGGGCATATTGACGAATCGCTCTGACAGGAGCAGGCCGACGTCGTGGCCCTGCGGCCGATCGGGCGACAGAATTTCTGACACGGCCATATGCAGAGCAATGTCTCTTTTGGGGCACTTTTCGAGCAGATATTTGCGGATCTCTTGGATAGGAGATTTGTCCTAGGGGGGTGATAGCAAGTTAATGTTAATGAATCAATGCGTAGTAACAACTACCAAAGTTTCGCGAATTGATTATATACTTTGTGGTCGTTCATATTCAACACTGTTAACAATGCGAACGGATCGGATTCTGGCCCGTCCACCTTGACGGTCGAGCCGAGCAACGGCTGGCTGAGGATCAGCTCAGTCAGCTCGGACAGGCTGAACATTTCAGAGTCAGCGGAGAACAGCTGGATTAGAAGGCGTTTCAGGGCGTGGAAGTCGATAGGCCTTGGGTCAAAGAACTCGAAGTCGACATCGATTAGTTGCTGTTTTAAGGAAGTTGGGTATGTGAGCTCAGAGGTGAAGTGGCGCATTGGGCTGGGAAGAAGGCCCACATACCTCAAGGTCGTCATCGTCGTCGTCGCCGTCGTCGTCATGGTCGTCTTCCTCGCGATTTTCAATTTTCATCTCGGTATCTTGGTTGGGATCTTTTTGTTGAGCTGCTTTCCGCTTGCTCATGGTAGAGGAGTTGAGTATGATTTTTTCGTGACTTGGTTTTCCCGCTATTTATATTGAGAGCCGAGGCGCCACCGCTACTCTCGCGTCGTCGCGGCTCTCTATCCAAATGTTGCCGGCAAGGTCAGCTTTCTCCAGGCTTGTGCCAAGGCCCGCCCTGGCCGCCGCAACTTTGCAACACTATCCTCCGCTCATCTTGTCGATCCGCTATACCACTCGATTCCTGAAACCACCAACCGTCAATACGACTGCCTTCGGCAAGGCACAAAGGCAAATGTCAGCAACCGCGTCCGCTCTGCCAGCAACTTCTCTGGTAAAGACATTTGACGGCGCTGCGAAAAATGGTGATATTGCTCTGTTGCAATCAACATATCGAGCCATCCTCGCCGATCCGGAAGCCTCACAGCTCATAACTCGCGTCAGTTTCAAGAACGCTTTATTTGCCCTTCAAAATAGCAATGACCGCTCAGACTTTGATTTCATGAACCGTCTCTTCGTCGACATGCAAGAAGAGTTTAATATTAAGCCCCTTGCCATGGAATACACCTGCCTCATAAATGCTCACGGCCTCCACGGCAGACCAGCGCAAGCCCTCCGCCTCCTGAGTGTCATGCAGGATAACGATGTCTCACCCACCCTCCACACATATAACATCCTCATCTCCGCCTTAAAGCGATGCCAGGACGCCAAGAGTGCGGTGGAGGTGTACCGCGACATGATCGACCACGGCATCGATCCGGATAAAGTCACCTACAACATGATGATCGACCTGCACTTTAAGCACAACCAGATCACACAGGCGTACAAGCTGTACACGGAGATGATGTCGGCGGGCCACGAAGCTGACAACTTCACGTACGCCACGCTCCTCACCGCCGCGACGCATTTTGGCGACGTCGCGATAGGTGCGCAGATTCGCGACGACCTCCTGGTTGGTCACCAACGTCGATCAATTGATATTGTGACGGTGAATGCGCTTCTCAGTTTTGTCAGCACCTGTGTTGGCGATGCTGGCGAGACACTGCGAATCTACCGCGACCTTCCACTGTTATTCCCTTCAGCATACCCGGACATCGTCACCTATAACACGATGCTGGACACTTGCCTCAAGTTCGGTCAGGTCACTGCCGCTCACGCCGTCTTCCAGGATATGGCTGACGCTGGTATTGCGCCTGACATAGTCACATACGGGATCATGATCAACATGCAGGCCAGGCAAGGCGACGCCGCCGCTGCTGCACGGTTGTACGATGACATGCGGCGGGCGGGTTTGCGGCCCGACGAGCGGGTATTAGTCGGGTTAGTGAACGCCATGGTTGCGGCAGGCCAGGTGGAAGCCATACCGGCGTTGGTTAGGAGGGTGATGGCCGAGGATGGGGTTGGGCCGGATCTGGGAGTGTGGAAGGCGGTGCTGAATGGGCTTGCGAAACTTGGTGACGCGGCGGGGGCTCAGTCGTTATTTGATGAGGTGTTTGTGAAGGAGGTGGAAGGGAAGAGGAAGGAATGGAAAGCGGACATATCAGTGTATACAAACCTAGTCGTCGCGTATGTCAACGCGGGAAACGTGGATAGCGCCATAGATATTTACTACTCGCTCAAAGAACAGCAGGAATTTCATTCCTCCTTCTCCTCCTCCTCCTTCTCGTCTTCTTACTCTCCTCCTGCTTCTTCTCCTCCTCCTCCTCCACGCTTTGATACAACATTTTACACCGCCGTCATCTCCGCTCTTACCAAACAGAGCACCTCCAACTCTTCCTTCCTCAAAGTTGCTCTCTCACTCTTCTCCGACATGCGCGCCCTCCAAATCCGCCCTAACGCCTATACCTACACCACCCTCCTCACTGCTGTGGCGCGCGACCCCTCGGGCAGTAACTTGAAATTGCTCGAACGGATCCACGGCCTGATTAAGATGGACCTCCACCTGGACCCAGACACCGCCATCTACAATGCCTTGATGGACGGCTACGCTCGCGCCGGTGATACTACATCCATGCTGCGCATCTGGGACACGCTCACGCAGGCAGATCCGGCCGCTGGATGGGGCTTAATTGACCACGCAACAGTATCGATCGTACTAGACGCGTGCGGGCACAATAGGGCCGGATACCGCGCGCGCGAGATCTGGGCGTGGCTAGCGGCGCGAGGGTTTCCTGTCAACACGAACAACTGGTGTTCGTACGTCGAGTGCGTGCTGCGGACCGCGGAAAAGGGAAAAAAGGGGTGGGAGGAGGGCTTCGCTGTGGCCAAGAAGATGGGGAGGGAAAGGGTTGAGGTTGATATAAAGACGGTTAGAACTTTGCTGGCATTTGCGAAGAAGGGGAAGGTGGAGGAATATGCCGTAAGAAGGGTGAGAGAATGGATCACGCAGGAGTTAACAGGGAGGAAAGACTTGCTAAAAGTAGTTGCGGAAGAGGCGGAAAAGCCAGCAAGCAGTGATGTCACCGATGTAATGTAGCAAAAATGTTTAAGCCTATACAGAGAAATAGGTACTTTAGATATCATTAGGACAGTCTGTTTTCCGTTTTAAGTAATTTTTAAAATTAATCTCTATAAAAGGATAGTATAAATCTCCTTTCCAACAATACTAGTGTAACAACCAGTATTTTAAGGAAATTCATACCATAAATAGAAAATTATCTTTGATAGCATATAATTGTCCATGTATGAGTGGTACTATAAAAGGGATATAAACAATACATTTCTGTTTGTTTTGTGTTGCATGTGTCAATTGTAAAATGAGTTTATGTCCATCATAGTATAGTATGAACTTCACGTACCAATGAGAATGTTGGCTATATAAAAATTGTCTCCCTATTTCACATTATAGGGGGGGGGGAAGATATCAATTCCAGCCTGACCACGTGAAGATAAATCCCATACACTTTCTTGCAATCTTTTTTATTGCCAAACGAACTTGTCAGTTCTTAAGCAATGACAGAGAACCCGAAGGAAGTTGTAGTAGTCGGCAGTATCGGCTTCTCAAGTAAATGTTGAGAGGGGTTTGGCCGTATACCGCGTCATGTGCTATAATCGCAAGCAAACCGCATCTGAAAATCAAGCAATATGTCACCAGATCTCGTATGAAGGTTGCGACCGCAAAATATAAAAACATGCCTTCGAGTTACTTATAAACCTGTGGAAATCCGGCCGTGGTTATCGGTATGACCAGGCCGCCGGAAATCCACTTCTTTAACCTCAGCTGCGACCAGGGACGGAGCAGGATCCTGCATCTAGAGGGTGGGTGCAAGGACAGATGTTGGTGATATAACTCGGAAGACGCAGCAAAGGGAAAGGAAAACGTAAATGGTAGCATACTATTGATCGTTCCAATTCTTTTGCCTTGGCTATTATAAAGCCTGGAACTAGGGGGAGGGCCGAGGCCGCCACCACCACCACCGTCGCCCCCTCCCCCTCCCCCTCCCCCTCCTGGTCCTCGGCCCCCACTACCTCCTTTGCCACGTCTATCATCGCGGTTGCGCGGGTTGGCATGGAGAGAGTCGACAAGGTTGGGCTAATTGTTGGGAAAAGGGGTGCGAAAAATAACAACAGAACAGTTAGAAGATTGTTTCACCGGGTGGCGGATAGTATCTTCCACAAAGGTATCACTTACGTTGACTAAGGTCTGAAAGAACATTGTAAAAAAGTTGACGACACTCCAAAAAGTGTCATGTATGGTAGCGAAGAGCGTTTTGCTCTCCAGCACACGGCCATCTAGTTAAGACATGAAATGAGTGATGTTGTGAATGCGGATGGTACATGAGGTTGCAAAGGAAAGTGTATATACCTCTGGCGATGTAAGGCATTGGTGGCAAAAGACGAGGAAAGAGACTGGGCCACTGTGGAAAGTATAAATAGATCCATTTATTAATCACGTGATCTAGAATTTATTTGATCACCTTTCTCCATACCAATTCCTCATAGATAACATACACAGTTTCACGGTTCCCAGAAAAATTGGACATTACCGTATTAACTCCCTCACGGACCCAACCAGCTTCAAAGCAATGCTATGACCCCCTTAGTGAAACACCTTCTCTCCACTCTCTCGTCTATCAGGTTAATTGATGCTTGAGAAGAAATGTCTATTAAAGTGGTATAAGCAAAAATCCCCATCACAAACATCTCCATTGTTTCATGTCTCCATCGTCTCACAAAGGCATCCTCCACAAACCACATCACTTAATCCACCGCACTCAGGCTCTCCAGTTTACGGTACCGCTTATAGGGAAATGTCTGTGCAACCTCGACGTCGTCGCGGGGGAACACGTACTCGAGTAGCATCCAGACCAGGTAATCAACGGCCATGACAATGCAGAAGAGCTTGCCCGCATAGACGCCGCAACCATAGTAACGGCGCAAGCGCTCGATCAATGGTGGGGTTTCCAAGTGGGAGATGAGATCGTAGACCTGGTGGAGTCGAGAGAGTTTGCGAGACGCGGGTGGTGAGATTGAGGCGAAAACAATTAGAAGGGGCATTCCCATGACTCCACACAAACCACACCTTCTCCGTCCTCTCTGCAACATTCACCCAGCTGTACATCTTCTTGACCTCATCGTGAAAAGCGACTGGGTACACTTCCTTGAGCCGAATCTTGTTGATAGCCTTGGAGACAGCGTTGATGAGATCTACCGGAGATGGATGAATGATTCTCATATCGTCAAATTCCACCTTAATCATCCGGACAGCACAAAGGGACGGAAAAGAGAGGAGAGTTCAAAACCTACCATCTTCCTCCGGTTTCGCAAAGTTGATCATGTTGGCGGGTAACACCTCAGGGACGCCGCCGACTTTTGTGCTCACAACTAGCAGTCTGTGAAGAACAATAAATGTGAGAGAACTCTCCCACATGGCTACACCTTTATATTTCCTGTTCACATTTTCCCACCTCCCACCCGACCTATATCTCATCCTCATACTTACCCTGCGCATGCAGCCTCAACGATCGCGATGCAAAACGCCTCCGTCAGTGATGTGTTAAGGAAGATGTGCCCTTGGACCAGGACGTCGCGGACCTCGTGGTGCTTTACGGGGCCGACAAGCTCAACGCGGTCATGTAGCAGGTGCTTCTCACGCATCTGCTCGAGATCGATGCGCTTAGGGCCATCACCGCCTGTTTTTGATGGAGAGGTACATGAATAGGATTAATTGAATTAATTGAATAATGAGGAATTTGAGTGGGTGCTGTGTCTTGCAAGGGTGTTCAATTGTAAAGCATATGAAGCAGGGTTCAAACATACCAACTATGAAGCGCACCTTGGGGTGCATGGTGCATATACGCGGTATGACGGCTACGAGGAGGTCCATGCCTTTGCGATAAACCAGCCGACTTATGACGACGATAGTGACTATGATGGGAGATTATCGAGAAAAAAAAAAAAAAATCCAATGTCAAAAAAGACATGCGAAATTTCGGAACTCAAGGTGAAGAGCTGAGATCTCGATTCCGCAGATCCAAAACCATTCATAATTAAAGCATGTACTCACTGTGATTCGGATCCGCCGCAGAGGGATCGGGTTTGAACTGAGATGCAACAATGGCGTTGGGTATGACTGAGACATTCTGTGGGGTGAGCGCGGCCCTCAAGACCGTGTTTTCTTTGCTATAAAAATACGCATTCGAAGTGGAAAATCAGCAAGGGTGTTTGAGATGCTATAAGAGCATATTGTACCGAAATCATCGCAACATCCTCGTCCTTTTGATTTTTTACCTCGTATGCGACACACAAATCACATGGTCCACATCGCTTAGTGTAAACTTGAGAAGCTTGTTAGTCAATATCGAGCTCGCATCCGCAAACCCAAACAACGAGTGATCGGTAAAGCATGCTTTGAGGCCCATGGTACGGCCGTGAAGGATGGCCTCATGGCAAAGACTCGAGAAGGCGCCGTGGCCATGGACGATGTCGATGCGCTCGCGGATGACGACGGCGCGGAAGATGGGGAAGAGACCGTAGATTGTGGGAAGGGTAGCCTGGGCATATATGACAGTCAGCGGGACGTAGTAGACTTTAAGACCATTAGTCACGTAGCGGACGCCCGTACGGTTGCCGTAGGCGTGAGTGATTATGACTACCTTGAGAGGGAGGGGTTATTGACTTGTAGTCAGTGGCGTAGAAGGACGATGTTTTTGTGAAGCTGGCAAACAACAAGAGACGCCGAGACGTACTTTGTGGCCGCGTTGAATCAGGCGTTGCGAGAGTTGGTACAAATGAGACTCGACACCGCCCATGTTGGGGTAGAAGAAGTCGGAGACCATGCTAGAGAGGTTATTGGGTCAGGGCGATTGCACAAGGTCAAGATGGACCAATCTGCAAAGAGGAATTGGTGGGCATGCAACGTACCAAATGTTGTATGGCATGTTTAACAGGCGGAGACTTGAAGACACACTTTGTGGCGCGCGCTGTCTAGCAGTCGCCCTATTTCAGCAGTCGTCTCTTCATGTATAAAACCAAAACTATAGCAGCAGTCGATGATACTGGCTATAGACTCTACACTTGCTATTCTGCGCACCACCTTACATGTCTTTCTTTACTATTATTTTTATTATTCTCCATCCTTGGGAAAAAAAAAAAAAAAAAAAAAAAAAAAGCATGGCTGACCAAGCGGGAAGAGTTAAGGGTGGAAAACCGGCGAGATTAGGGTATTAGCAATTAAATGAGATGAGAAGCGGAAAGAGAGAAACCTAAAGAAAAAGAGCTGTTCTACACAAAAAGTAAAAAGTTGCATTTGCATTTGCGTTGACTTTGTCACCTGACTTTAAATTTATTTACCTTTCGTAACTTCGCCTCTTTACCACTACTTCGCCACCATTCTGCTCTTTACCACTCCACTTGACTCGGCCATTCCACTCGCCATTGCATATTTTACTTTGCTGTTATTAATTTACAATGAGCTGTTAATCTCCAACTCTTTGCAACCCCAACGGCAATCTCTGGGTTGCCACGTCGCCCAGTGAATTAGCTTACCCAGGCGGTAATCTCCAACTTGCTGCCCTCCTCCTTGACCTTGCATCAGCGAACAATCGACAATCGAACAATCCCGTCTTTAGTGGCTGCTAATCGCCGACTCCTTGTCACTCAGCCAACTTACCATCTTCCACATTGTGACGAAGCCGATTCATAACTTGTGTTTTTCGCGCCAACTTTTATGAGCATGAGCGTTTCCATTTCTTTGGACACGATTCTTGAGATCATAGCGCGATTGACCTTTTTTTTTTTTT
>RBNK01001407.1:0-15599 GCA_003990785.1 Endogone sp. FLAS-F59071 | reverse complement strand
GGGGGGGGGAGGGAGGGAGGGAGGAAGGAAGAGGGAGAGGGGAGAGAAAAGAGTGAGCCGGTTGGTTAATTCTCTAGGAGTTCTTTTGAGGAACAGAAATGAGAAACTTGTTGATTTGCCGAGGTCCCTTGCAGAAATTGAAAAGCAATGCACATCATCTACATCTATACCGCCTCTTCTCAAACCCAAGACCACTCACGCACTTTCCTGACCCTTTCCCCACCCCTCTCACATATCCTCAGTACACTCCCTATCAACCCGAAATCTCTCAGGGCCGCCTCGAGTCCCTACTCAATTTCCAGACCATGGTTTGCGATCTGACTGGCATGCCCATTGCCAACGCCTCTTTGCTTGATGAAGGCACCGCCGCCGCTGAGGCCATGCTCATGTGCTTCTCTGCTGCCAAGCGCAACCGCTCCACTTTCTTCGTCGACGTATCTTGCCACCCGCAGACCATTGCTTGCGTAAAGTGTCGTGCCGAAGGGTTTGATGTCAAGGTTGTGGTGGGCAATGTGAGGGACTATGATTTCGAGACGGTGCAGGCCGATCTGTGTGGCGTTTTGCTCCAGGTGAGTATAGTTATTCAGCTGGAAGGAGGAGATTATGACTTGTAGGAAAGCCCCTCAATTTCTTTAACTTCACGCGCATCTCCATAGTATCCGGGCACTGATGGTTCTGTCGTCGATTACGAAGCTCTCACTTCCAAGATCCACAGCTACGGCGGCCAGGTCGTCGTCGCCACCGATCTTCTCGCCCTGACCCTACTCAAATCTCCCGGCGAGTTCGGTGCCGACATTGCCCTCGGCAACAGCCAGCGCTTTGGCGTCCCGCTCGGCTACGGCGGCCCGCACGCCGCCTTCTTCGCCGTCAAGGACGAGCATAAGCGCCGCATGCCTGGCCGCCTTGTCGGCGTGTCCAAGGACGCCACTGGCAAGACCGCCTTCCGCCTGTCCCTCCAGACCCGCGAGCAGCATATCCGCCGTGAAAAGGCCACCAGCAATATCTGTACTGCCCAAGCTCTGCTCGCCAATATGGCCGCCATGTACGGGGTCTATCACGGGCCCGAGGGTGTGAAGGCTATCGCCCAGCGTGTGCACAACCTAACCGCCATCCTTGCCGCTGGTATCCGCCTGTCGGGTCACAAGATTAACAACGATCACTTCTTTGACACCCTCTCAGTCCGTATCGGCAGTGGTACTTCGCGCGATATCCTCGACCGCGCACTTAATCTCGGTATCAACCTCCGCGCTGTCGACGATCGTACTGTTGGTGTCAGCCTCGACGAGACTGTCACTAGGGAAGACCTCCATGACCTACTCAAGATATTCGCGGCCGAGGGTGCCGCCCCCGCGAACCTGGACGCGTTGGCCGCCGAAGTGACGGCAGCGAGCGCCGGACATAACTTTCCCGATGCGCTGACGCGCACGTCCAGTTTCATGACACACGAGGTGTTCAACTCGCACCACTCGGAGACCGAGATCCTGCGTTACATCCACCATTTGCAATCCAAGGACTTGTCGCTCGTGCACTCCATGATTCCACTAGGATCGTGTACCATGAAGCTCAACGCGACCTCGGAGATGATCCCCGTCACATGGCCGGAGTTTGCAGACATACATCCGTTTGTGCCCGTAGATCAGGCGGCTGGATATACTATTATGCTGAATGTATGTGAATGTCTTGCTTCCCTTTTTAATTTTAAAGTTATGGCATACACTGACTTGCTCTCTCTCTCTCTCTCTCTCTCTCTCTCTCTCTGTAAATCTTTTTCTCTCGACAGGAATTGGAAAGTGATATCGCAGAGGTTACGGGTTTCGATGGTGTGTCTCTGCAACCCAATTCGGGTGCCCAGGGCGAGTATGCCGGCCTCCGCACGATTCGTGCCTTCCACCAGTCCCGCGGTGACAGCCACCGCAACGTGTGCTTAATCCCGATCTCGGCACACGGCACCAACCCGGCCTCGGCCGCCATGGCTGGCATGGAGGTAGTTATCATCAAATGCGACGCGCAGGCTAACCTTGATATGGCCGACCTCAAAGAGAAGGCTGCCAAGCACGCCGAACACCTTGCTGCCATTATGATTACATATCCATCTACGTTCGGCGTATTCGAGCCGGGCGTCGCGGAGGCGTGCGAGGTTGTACATAAATATGGTGGGCAGGTGTATATGGACGGCGCCAATCTCAACGCGCAGATTGGTTTGACCAAGCCGGCAGAAATTGGGGCAGACGTATGCCATTTGAATCTACACAAGACATTCTGTATCCCTCATGGCGGTGGCGGGCCGGGTGTGGGGCCAATTGCTGTGTAAGTAGGGTGGGTTCTAAAAATCCAATCGAGTGTTGGTTGATGCAGCACAAGGTTATCCGTAAAGCTATCCCACGTTTTGTCAATCGTCTGTAGTACTCAAATTACTTTGAATTTTCAGCAAATCCCATCTCTCTCCCTTCCTCCCCGGCCACCCGGTCATCAAGACGGGAGGTGACCAGGCCATCCAACCCATATCCGCCGCACCCTGGGGCTCTACCTCGATCCTCCCGATTTCGTGGGCCTACATCAAAATGATGGGTGGTCGCGGCCTGCAACAGGCTACGGAGCTCGCCCTACTGAATGCTAACTACATGGCTTCACGCCTGGCTTCACATTACAAGATTCTCTACACGAACAATAACGGGAAGTGCGCGCACGAGTTCATCGTCGACACTCGCCCCTTCGGCGCCACCGCAGACATCGAAGCTATCGATGTGGCCAAGCGGCTACAGGACTACGGTTTTCACAGTCCTACCATGTCTTGGCCCGTCGCTAACACGCTCATGATTGAGCCCACCGAGTCCGAGTCCAAGGCTGAGCTTGACAGATTCTGCGACGCCATGATCTCTATCCGGGAAGAGATCAGACAGATCGAGGAGGGAAGGCAGCCTAAAGGAGATAATGTATTGACCCACGCGCCTCACCCGATGACCCATATCATAGCCGATCGGTGGGATAGGTCGTACTCGAGGGAGACAGCCGCGTATCCAATGCCGTACCTGAGGGAGAAGAAATTCTGGCCGTCGGTCGGCAGAGTTGGTGAGTATATATCTGTTTGTGTATGTCGTGTGCTGCGATTGGCAGCCGGCTTGGTATTACTTGCTCAATACTTTGCTTCTTTCTCTTCTTCATTCGTAGATGACGCTTATGGTGATCGCCATCTGATCTGTACCTGCCCTTCGCCCGAGGAGTATGTTTAGTGAAATTGCGGCGAGATGTATTCGTGTGGTTGAAAAATGTCAGCTGGGAACCTTCAATGCATGATTGGGAATAGCAACAACATTATTCATTAAGGTCCTGAGCCTGAGGTAGTCGGAGTGGAAGGAGATGAGGAAAAACAAAAGCAAAAAAAAAACAAAAAACAAAAAACAAAAAACAAAAAAAGAAAAGAAAAAAAAAAAACATTAAAAAAACATTGAACTCTTGTTGTTTTCTTTATTATTCTTCTATACAAGTTATTTTGTTTTTGTTTTTTTATTCTATTTTTGGTAAATTGGTAGAAGAGATATATACCCATGAGGAAATTGAACTACATTTATAACCTTCATTTCACTTTGTATCAATAACAATTCTACAATTAGTAAAATATTTGACTTTATAGTTATACAATAAGATTTGAAATATACTCTATGCTTAAGATTCTATAGGGGTTTATAAAGAACAATTAATGAAGAGTATTACTAAGATCTACAAACAAAAACAGTTATAACTATAGATACTAGCCATAGACTATAAACTGTTTTTTAATAATATTACTAAATCAAAATGGTATATAAGGGTACATTAGAAAACTATTTTCAGTTTATAGTCTATAACTAGCATCTATACTCATAGGCTATTTTTAGGCTGTTCTAGCCTGTTCTATAGTAGTTTGCAGTTTACAATATTGTTCTATAGTAGTTTGCAGTTTATAAAATTATTCTGAAAGTGTTCTGGAGTAGTTTGTAGCTATTCTGGTAAGTTTACTAAAAATAGTTTATAGTCTATGACTAGTATCTATATTCATAATTATTTTATTTATAGTGTAATATCAGAAAAATGGTTAATTAATTTATGAACTATTTTACTAAGAGCTGTAAACTATTTTACTAAGAGCTATGAACAAAATAGCTACAGATATAAATGCTAGTCATAGACTATAAACTAATATTGGTAAACAGCCATGAACTACCCTAGAACTCTACTAGAACAATATCACAAACTGCAAACACCTTTAGAATAATATTGTGAACTGCAAACTAGCTAGAATAGCCCATGAACAGCCTGAGAACAGCCTACAAGTACAGATGCTAGTCATAGACTATAAACTGAAAATAGTTTCCTAATGTGAGTTCTTAGATTGCATTCTATTATTTACTAATTATATTTTTACCAATCTTATAACTATATTAGTCAGTCTTCTGTTATCTATATTCCTTCTTAGTAATCTCCTTTCTTACTATAACTATGTATATATTTGTCATGTAAACCTCATGTATTGATATCTGGGTGATAGAGTCTCTCTTGTAGCATCAGAAAACTATTTTCAGTTCATAGTCTATGACTAGCATCTATGTTTGTAAGCTGTTCTCAGGCTATTTGCAGGCTGTTCTAGCTAGTTCATAGTTCATAATATTATTCTAGAGGTGTTTGTAGTTTATAATATTGTTCTAGTAGAGTTCTAGGGTAGTTTGCAGCTGTTCATCAATAATAGTTCATAGTCTATAACTAGCATTCATATCTATAGCTATTTTGTTCATAGCTCTTAGTAAAATAGTTTGTAGCTCTTAGTAAAATAGTTTATAGATTAATTAACTATTTTTTTGATAATCCTTTTCATTTTTAACTTAGTAATAATAACTAAGAACTATCAACTTCAGCTTCAAAATATAAATTCTGGCAGATTAAAATCCTTTCTTCAAGAAATAAGAAAACTATAGATTAAAACTCTATCAAAAGTGATATTTAAAAAAAAAAAAAAAAAAAAAAAAAAAAAAAAAAAAAAAAAAAAAAAAAAAAAAAAAAAAAAAAAAAAAAAAAAAAAAAAAAAAAGTAAAAAGCTCTAGTAGTCTCACAGTGTAAATAATAGTTTATTAATAGTAGTACTTATAAAGAGGTTAACTTCAGATTAAGGTTCAAGCCTAGTATATATTATATGTATCTAGTTAACTTTTGATAATGCAACTAGTAATAGAAACAGCTTAATAATATACTTTATAAGAGGTAAAGAAGAGGAAAAAAAAAAAAAATCCTTATCAAAAATAAATCTAAGCTATAATCATATGATCTGAGAAGAGAAAAAAAAAAAAATTCTTGTTAAAAAGCTATAATCATATGATCCTATAAGTGGTATGACTGGGTTTTTGAAATTTATCTGTTTTAAAGTTTAAGATCACATGGTTAGATTTATAGATTGATTATACTGTATACACTCTAGATTATCATGTCTACTTTTGAAAATAAGGAGTCTTTTTCTACCAGACTATATATATACTAGATAGATTCTTTCTTTTTTATAATAATAGTTGTCAGTTAAAAGGATGGTACTATGATTATATATTAGAATATCCATCTCATAAGTATATAGTAAGTATCCCACATTCTAATAGCTATAGTTGTGCAGAAATCAGAAATTAGCTGGCAGAAATCCATTGGGCAGTATAGGTATATAAACTTAACTATATTAAATATTTACTTTATCTAGTTTTGTTATAGTATACTCTATATAATATAGCTGATATTGTATTTTTAAAAACAAAATATATCTAATCTCTACAAAAAAATTTCTGTAATTGCAATTTTGACCCCTTTAAATGAGATTTTTGACCTTGAAAAGTACACCATTAGAATCTTCTAAAGTGCTTGCATATTCCAATATCAGTTTTATTATAAGAAGCTTAGGCTATATAAAGATAGAACGGTTATTTTCAAAATGTATCTACTTTTTAAACTCAGATATACTTTATAATTCAATGTAGAGATCCTATCTGGCTACAAAGTTACAAAGAGTTTTTATTCATTTTCCCAAAAATACTTTAATAAACACCAAAGTTAGCGAAAATGTTGCATCAATTTGTTTCATTTCCTAAAAAGGGAGAGATTACAATGCGCCACAAAATATTCTTTTCGCAAGTAACGTAATGTTGACCCAACTATTTTCAAGGTATCCTCTTCTTTTCTCCCTTTTCTTCTACCTATTCAAGTTTCTAATCATTCAAGTTTTTAATCTTGCACAATTCACAGTAGCACTTTCGACGCTAAAATCATTACGTGGCTGGAGCTTCCTCTGCTCCTAATCTCTCAAGATTTGGTTCCACATCTTGATAGAGCCGTGTCGATCCTTCGGCATCGTGAACTAAATGGAGTTGTTGAAAAACCGGGTAACCTCCTACATCTTTCATTCGAAAAGGTTCACATTTTGCGTGGTCAGCCTGTTAATTCGCCCGATACCCTCGAACGCAGGTCGCCGACTTCAGAACCTTCTCTACCTTCCTGACCCGTTTCGGGCAAGTTCACTTCACCAATTGTACAATGATCTGAACCTGGGCGAGCGGTTAACGATGCAAAACATCCGCACCGCCGTGGAAACCGGCTCGCTAGAAGGACTGTTGGACCCAGAAGTACCAAAGTGAGAATTCCGGTTTTTACCTGATTTCTGGGTGACAATTATTAATGTTGGTAGTATACGCTAACCGCCTATCTTCTAAACCCAACCTTTCACTAGTACTGTAATAGTAACACATGGTGTCTCTCTGGAGATTCTCTGCCTCTTTATCCTCTATATCCAAGCCTTTACCATCTCTCCTAACGAATTTACTGATTTTGTCACAAAGATTCGCGAAAAGGTTTGACCTGTCTTCACTGGATCGCATTTATGAAATCACCCGTGTTTATCGAATTGCGCTCAAAGAGTATATTTTGCGTTCACCTCCAGACTATTCCTCCTGCCACGTCCAGCTACTTCCGCCCCGCCCTCTGGCACGAGGCTTTCACGGAACGCAACGTTCGTCTGATATACTGTATACGGGCTGGAATACCGGAGAGGTGCGCTTCACCACCAGGCTTTTCATTGCATTAGTGCGGCCAAGGCTTTATCGCGTTCCTAATCGGTTGAATGAACGCTCCACGCAGGATGTCCCCTAGTAACGTCTATTTGAACGAGATTTGTGAACGGATCAGGTTGGGGAAAGTGTTTGAAGAGTTGGGAATTAAGGAAGGCGAAGAAAATAAAAGGTAATCGGTATAGAGTACATTATGTTAATTTGTCAAACTCGTCGCAGCCAGCTCCATCCTGCTTTAACTGACAAACTCATAATTCCTTACTCCACCCACAGCGTTCCTAAACCGTCTGACCCAGAGCAAGTCAAGTTCCTTGGGCGAACACTATCCCTGAGCCTTCTTACCCTTGTCGATTTCGCCGACGACTCGGCCTTTATCGTATGTATCCCTCCTCCACCTCCTATTCCCATTGTCACACCCAACCCCTACCTCTCCTCACCCCTTCTGTCCGGCAGCCCGCCTCAAATCTCCTCCTTCTCTCCGCCTACCACACACACCTTCCTCTCTCCTGGTTCACCTCTGATCTCCTTTCCGCGACTACCCATCTCGGCAACGGTGCCCTCGCCGTACCAGACGTCGGCACGCTCGCGTCTCTCACCACACTGTGGAGCGTTTGGGTTCGGCGCTTGCGGATCGCGGGGGCGGAACCAAAAGAAAGGCAAATACATGAAGTTGTCGGACTGATGAGGAGGTGTTTAGAGACTGTAAGGGATGAACGAGTAACGAGGAATTGTTGGGTCGGGATAGGCGCTTGCACGGGTGAGTCGGGTGATCAGTTAATGAATAACACTGCTTTCGGTAGTCATCTCTCCTACCGCAAGCTATTTTCAACCACATCTACTTGACATTATCCGTCAATAAAAACAGGCCTAGCTCACGGCGCGCTCGACTCTGTCCTCTCAACCGCCCTCACCCATTCCCTCTCCTCACACCCACCCGACACCCCTATCGTGGACGCCACTGTTTCGCACTTTCTCCGCATCACTAACAACAAGGAGGCTCTCGAGACTCTCTGGCGCGCACACCTCACGTTCTGGTGGCGGGCTACCCGATTGTCGGCGGAAGCCGCACGGCTGACGCGGGCGGCGGAGGCAGTCCTTGCGGGCAGAGTGAAGGACGAGAGGGAGGCATGCGAGAAGCGGGGTCGGAAAGAGGTGACCGAGAAGCCGGGTAAGAAGGAAGGCAGAGTAATGGGCCCCGCGGACGCGATGGAGCTGTTGTTTACGACGATAGAGCGGTGGCAGGAGGACGGAAACAGGGAGGAAGGGAACGGAGATGCAAGGTGGAAGAACACAGTGGCCATGTTGGCCGCCGGAGGGTTGATGTATGGCACATTACTTATTCTCTTGTTGGTGCGTGTGTGTCTGCACATGATTAAATTCGATTTCTCTAATTATCACCGCTCTTTCCTTCTCCCAGCCGCGCTGTCCAAATGAACACTCCGATAGGCCACGCAGACCGGTGGCGACAGCTCAGGGAGTCGAGTGAGGACTTTCTCACAAAGTGGCTGGGAAATATGGACCAATCTAATTCGGAAGAGGATGATGAGTTTAACGGTTGGTAGTGGGGCTTGCGCAAGTGTTACGATGTGCTGCAAGGTTTGAGGTTATTTGAGTCCTTCACGGTTCAATAGTTGACACAACTGAAATTTGACTCATATCCAGCTGTGACTTGTTTTATCGCTGGTGAATGTGTTCCTCATATGCTTCAATCCTCAATACTCAAGCTTCATGCGGTAGGCCCCCGTCTCCATATTCACATAGCTCATCGGTTCTCCGTCTCACCCTTCTTTCCTTTTATTCCAGGCCCTCATCCCACATCTCGTCAGTTTTCTCATTCACAACCGCCACGCTTTCAATAATGGCCGGTTTCTGCGAGTTGAAGACACCGCGCTGCTGGGCGAGCTGATCAAGTCAGAAATGTTTAGGGAGGTTGTGAGGGTATCGAGGGCGGTGGCGCGGCTGGTGCAGGAAGGAGGACTGAAAGGAAAGAGGGTGGCTGTAGGGAGCATATTAAAGAGGTGGGCATGGTTTCTGATAATTGATTTGTTTTTGTTTTTTGGTTCTACGAATCTATTTGGCGGGCTAATGCTCTCTTTGACCAAACGTATATGCTTAGGATGCTTGCATTCTCGCACACCCTCCTCGACGAATGGGATCAGTCTCCGCATAGTGTACAGACTATATATCCGGTTGAGTCATGTATGAATGAATTAAACGATTCAGTAGTGTCTAAGAATATATATGAGCAGGCAAAATCAGTTTTTAATACCGATCCCCTATTTAATCGTTTTCTTGGGCACAACTTCACAGCTGACGCGAAACTATCCCCGGACGCGCCATTGACGCAGGATAGCCTCGTCTGGCAGATTCTCAAGACTGTTCTATTCTCGTTCACCGCTATTCTCCACGCTGTGACATCAAATCAGACGAGCGGTCCTGTGGGAAAGAAAATTCTGCCATTATTGGACGTACTGGCTACTGCGGGTACTTACCACGCTCTCCAAAGTGCTCATATTAGTTTCGTTGCGCGAGCTCATGAGCAATTTTTCTCTAGACCAAGACGTCCTAGCAATCTATGTCAACCTTCATTTCATCACCACCCGGCTCAGCCTGTTCACTGCATATAAGGACACTGTCGCTGCGGCCGCGGCTCACCTCCGCGATCGACCCGACGAACTGAACAAGTGGATTAGTCAGGCGTTCCACGCGTGCGGTATGCGATTCTCTCATACTCATACTTTATTTATTTACAAACATGCATATCCAATCCTTCCTCACCACCTCCTAACAGCTCCTGGGCATCAGCATCGCCTCGTTTTCCTGTTGAATCTGGCTGAGCCTCTGGCAAAGTTATTGGACGACTCCGTGTTGGAGCGTGACGTGCTACCATTGCTATATCCCTACTTGACGAGCAGCGTGAACTCTGAGTTATTCGAGTCGGCACACATGTTCGTACTGGCCGTGTTCGCGGCGAAGAAACCCATTGCAAAGGAGCTAAGCTCGGTTTATGCAAAGATAATAATCGAGGTGCGTTAGGTCATGATTTGGGGGTTCGCTTGCATGTGCCGGTTTATTCTGGTATATCGTGAAATGCGCGTACACATACCCATACTTTTATTATTTGTTTTTTATTATATAATTATATATATATATAATAAGCAATGATTTTACCGAGTTGGCTTTTCTTATTCACCATTACCACTCATCCACAATAGGGGTATCCCACTCTACTCACCATCGACCAGCTCCGTACGGCCTACACTTCCATGATACAATCCCTTGTTTCGACCGACGACGCCCTTGCTTGGCTCACTGTGCAGCACCTTATGCTCAAGATCGAATCGCTCTCCCCATCTTCATCTTTAGAGACCCTGTCTGACCCAGACGATCGCAATCTTCTCGTGCGCTCACATCTCCTCATCACTCTCGTGGACCAGCTGCGCCCGCTGTCAGCCGTAGGCTTCTTCCGCACGCTGCTGGCACGGATACACGAGCTCGTCGTCGCGGAACCCAATTCCATGGCAAGGCAGGTCGTCATGAAGGGAGTGTTCGAGGCCATCGCCGGGGCTAGTGGCGAAGGTTTAAGCGAGGTGGGGAAGGTAGAGGGCGTGAAATGGTTTTTGAATCTAAACAAGGAGGTGGAGAAGAAGGGAGCCATGGACGTGATTGATTCATTGAGAGGAGGTTTGTAGGCCATTTATGAATATTACATTGCTAATGAACTGAGTATAGATTGCATAGAGCGTGATGAAATTGTTTTCGCAATCCTTTTCGCAATCTTGTACAGTAAACGTAATTCATGAATAGTCAAAATCCTACTAACAACAATTTTGTAATGTGATTTATGATGAAATTTGCAATTGGGCGTGACACTTTTTTTTTTTTTTTTTTTTTTTTTGTACTCACTAAAATATTCAGACAAATGAGTCGGATATTGATTAACGACACAGTAATTAAAGAAACCGACGACGGAGGCTTGGTGGATGTTTGGTTGACAGATGAAAATATGCAAAACTAATCAAGGAAGGATTGTATACACGAGAGAAACGTCCGAATAGCAAAAATTCAATGATCACTGTAACAATGAGCAGGTAAATGGTTGCTGATATATCCGTACATTAAAACTATAAATGCACTATTCATACACATGCAGATGTTTGCCAGAAAGCAAAGGAAAATATAATTATATCATACAAAAAAAAAAAAAAAATATAATTATATAAAAAAAAAAAAAAAAAAAAAAACATTCAAGGTACCAAGAATCCCATTATTACCTGGCCTTTTCTCAATTACAGCAACTGCAATGCATCCTCACCAATCTTTCCAGCACTTAGCTCCCTTTCCAGCTCGGCGAGTAATTCGGCGTCCTCATCACGCGACTGACGGATCTGGACGCTACGCGGCGCCTTACCTTGGGCGGTTGGGCGAAGGCTGGATAACTGGATAGGACCGGCGGGAAGCACGCGAATTGGTGCGTTGGGATCGGTATGCCGTGCATCCTCGGTGCCGTTGGGTTGCGAGCGCGCAGCAGGACGAAGGAGGGTTTCAAGGTCATCCCCTTCAACGTGATTGACAATGTCTTGGTATAACTATATCCAACAGAATAGAAATTTTAGAAGTCCGGATTCTAATAATCATTCTGCAGCAAAAAAAAAAAAAAAAAAAAAAAAAAAAACACAATTTCCATCGAACCGTACCCCACGGAACTCGCCCCCAACAAAAAGCTGCGGCAAATCCTTCTGGCCGCTCTGCTCGCGCATGTAACCGAGGGTAACGCTCGATACAGTTATGTCGACCAAATCGAAGGCAATTTTGCGAGATTGCAACAGTGAGCGGACGTGCTCCTGCTGCTTCTTGGTCTACAAAGGGTATAATATTGATCGATTATTGATTAGTAAATCGAACGAATAATACTTAGCTTTCCTCCACATCTCACATACACCCAGGTCCCGATCCGATACCTACAGTAGCATTTCCGCTCACACTGCTATAATACAGCTGCACCTTCTTGTTATCCTTGGGCTTAAGTTCGCTCAACAATTGATCCTCTTCAATAGCCGCTTTTGTGGTGCTCTTGCGCTCCTGTGGTCCATTTGTTTTTCGCAAGATGCTCAACGGTTGGGGCGCCGGCCACGAAACGGCGTCGATAGGAGCATGCTGCGACCTCCATGACAAACGCTTCTTCTCCGAGGTCTGACGCTGTTTGAGAGTCTTGAGCTGGGCGTTCTGCGAATCTTGCAATGTGCTAAGCTGCTGCTGTTGTTGGCGTTGGAATTCGTCGAGTTGCACAGCGTGGTTGTGCTCCTCGGCTTCAATCTCGGCTAGCAACTTCTCTACTTCGGCATTGAACTGTTGAGTGGCGCCCGGGGCACCATTCTTTTCGGCATTTTCGAGTTTTGTACGCAGTTCGGCCAGCTCGGCGTTATGGCGGCGCCGAAGTTCGGCATTAGCTTGGGCTTGTTGCTTTTGGAGGTCGCGGAAGACTTCATCGTGAGATTTTTGGAGAGAATCCAAGGCCGCCTCGTGCTGACGGAGAAGAGCATCCTTCTCTTCCATGGCTTGAGCGTGAGCGATGAGGACAGCCTCATGCATGCGCTTTTGCTCCTGCGATTGATAAATGTAAGGTTAATTCAAGCGTCAGTTATTCGGCATAAAAGGCAAGGCGTAATACCTTTCAAATTATACATATAATATACTCTTGATCTTTCTCTGGTACACGTTCATCACTTCAAGGAAACCATAATATCCAAAGACCCACAGAACACACCTCCAACTCTGCGTTAAGCTGTTCTAGCTTAGCCAAATTCTCACGATCTTGCTCAAGGTCAACTGTGAGGCGTTTCAAGCGACTGCGCTTCTCTTCCTCCTCCGCGCCCAAAGATCGCTCGGCCTCGAGCTGAGCGCGAAGGGCGTCCAATTCACTTTCCCTTTCAGCGAGGCGAGCAAGTGTTTCCTCGTTCTATTGTGACAGGATATGAAAAAATGATCGAACGACCAAAGAGTCAGCATAAAATGTGAATGAACCAGTGAAATTATATTGTAGAGTGTGATCGTGGCCATCTGATTGGTATGGTTAATTTTCTAACCTCTATATCCATTTAATCTTTGTCCGAAAGTGGATTGGGTTAATCGAGAAGCAGATCGATACCCTTTCTACCCATTTTCATTTTGATGTCTATGTACGCGTGTCAGTATTCTTGAACTTTGTTCTACCTTTCCTCATTCTATTCAAGCGGCAGCCTCGCTTGTCTCCAATCTCCTTTTACCAAAATAAAAAAGGCATATTAATCACATTGAATTTTACCTACCTCCCCCTTGAGCACATCAAGTTGCGCATTCACGCCTTCCAGAGCCGGCTTCACAGCTTCAGCACGTTCCTGCTCCCATTTGAGACGCATCTCCTCGATCTCTTGCTCGCGTACGTGAAGAAGTTGCTCCTTCTCAGCCAGAAGTTGAAGCGTTGCATCATTCTGTTTTAAGAAAAGCATATAAAGTAGTTTAATATTCGTTCTTGTTTATCTCGCAGTACTTTCAATAAGTACCTTCACATCATTATCATCTCGAGCTTAACTCTTTTAAACAATATAGCGTATGCAATATTCCTCCTAACGCAAATATTGCAAGCATAAATATTTTCCGCCATTATCTCCTGCTCCACTCTTCTTCTCCTCTTCCTCCCATTGCCTCCTCCCCTCTCTCTCTTCCCCTATGACCAAAAAATAGAAATAGAATAACAAAATCATCATGTCACGGAAACAAATTTCAAAGATTCTAAGAAAGTATAGAGGAGAGTGCCACGTCCATAGAGATAATGGAATGAAGATGGAAGACCAACCAACGAACAAAAAAACCCAAGGGTACCGTATATCGGCAAAGACAGAACATTAATTCCCACCTGCTCTTTTAATCCTTTCACAGTATCCTCCTGCTCGCTCACGACGATAGTCGGCAGGTCACCGGCGGTGATTGTGGAAACCTCGTTCCGCTCAGTCTCCAGCCTAACCCTGAGCTCTTCCAATTCCTGCTCGCGTGCACGCAAGACAGAGTCTTTCTCTGCGAGGGTGTGCATTGTCTCGTCGCTCAGAGCCACCAGTTTGGCATACTCATCCTTGCCGACAACGACTTGATTATCGTCTGTGGGTGGTGGGGAACCTGACGGGGACAGCAGTTTGGCGCGGAGGGCCTCAAGCTCAGCAGCTTGGGTGGCGAGAAGGGAATCTTTTTCGGAGAGCATATTTAGGGTTTGCTCGTTCTGTGTTTAGCGGAGAAAGAGTGTTGGCACAGGGGACACAAGTTTGCAAAAAAAAAAAAAAAAAAAAAAAAAAGTGAAGGGTTCTATATTGACTACCGAGGAACAAACCTTTTGCTTCAAATCGTCAAAGTCCTCCCTCATCTGTGCAATAGGAGACTTCTTAGATGACGTGGTGCTTGGCGTACGGGTATGAGTACTACTAGCCTTGGAGGTCGACGGAGCAGGACTTGCATTTTTGCTAGTACGACTGGTTGCCGTAGTACTGGTACCAGATCTAAGGGAGCTGGTCGAAGTTGTCTTCTTGATAGTTTTACCAGTGGTGCCGTCAGGATCCAAGGAGGAGCGCGGGGAGGCCGATGGGGATGTTACAGAGTTGCTGCCGATGGAGGAAGCACGGGTACGAGTGGCACGAGTGGGAATGCCAGACTTTCTTGTGGTGATGGCGGCGTCGGGAGTCAGCAAGTTCGGGGAGGTCTTTGCGGCCTTCATGCTGAACTTGGAGGTTGGCTTCGCCGAGCCCTTTGGCGTTTCGGTTTGAACACGGTCAGGGCCACCAAAGTCGTCAGGACTAAGCCCTTTTTTTGTCTTTTTGCGGGGGCCCATGCAGCTCATTGTTGCGAACTGGTTGATCAGAAAGGATTCAGAGAATTGCACGGAATAAGATAGAACGGTAGCTGGAGAGGGCTGGGCTCTGGGAGGTCAGGTATAGAGAGTGGAGATTTGTTGTTTGTCACACTGTTTGTTCCGGCCACGCGGCACAATCGTTGCACACCTTTTCACTGGTTTTTCCTCTTCTTACCTCGTTAAACTTGTCCAAGCTTGGAAAAAAAAGGACCGCAACCTCAATATACACCTCGTCCGAGGCAATGTGTGCGAAAGGATAAAGTGTGGGGTTTTTTCTTTCTATTCGCTTCATTTCTGTTAATCATTTCTGATTGTTTCTTAGGCATAATATTACCAAAAGCGTCCATCCACGTGACCTATATAGCCTTATGAAGAAAATGGCACTACTGGCTTTTACTTTGGCAGAGCCTTTTTTTTTTTTTTTTTTTTTTTTTTTTTGTTTTTTTTTTTTTTTTTTTTTTTTTTTTTTTTTTTTTTTTTTTTTTTTTTTTTTTTAGATAATACGTATATAATTATATATTGAAGTATTTGCAATAGACACTATCAAACCCACCACGTTACTCTCTTCCTTCCAGAATTTTCAAAAATAGACGCAGCTATTTTTGATTTGACTCTCTCTAGATTTGAGAATTATCAAGGCTATGACGCGGACA
>RBNK01001406.1:0-15604 GCA_003990785.1 Endogone sp. FLAS-F59071 | reverse complement strand
CTATATTAGCTACAATACTTGACCTATATCAGAAAGTTAATCTACTTCTCTATTAGGCTAATCTTGGCAAAGTTAAAGCTTGCAAATCTTGTAGCTAATACTAAGCTTAAGTAAAGTCTTTAATCTATCAATATACTACTAACTTCAAAAAAAGTATAAGGATATCTAGAATGAATTTCTTAAAATAACTGATTTTCAAAATAAAGTCTCTACTTATATCAATCTGTAAATGTTTTTTTTTATTTATTATAAGATAGTTACAGTTTTTAATAAAAAAAAAAACTAAAGGTCTTATATTAGTAGAAGACTCATTGGAAAGAATAGCTTACTTTAGTAATTCCAACATAAGACTGGCTTGCTGTTATAGTGTGACAAATGTACTAATAACTGGTTGTTCATTCGTTGAGAATGCTCAGAGTGTCAGATGCGATATCTCCCTTTGTGTATCCTTACTACAGCTTTGTGCTGTGCTCTTTAAGCTTTACTACAACTGATATTGAGATATTCTAAGACTCTGTGCAAACTGATTTTATTTAGATAGAAATAGAGGGGGTATTTATACAAATTGAAAGACTAAAAGACTTTGCTACAAAATATTATCTAATCATTGCAAATTGCTGGACAATCTGATAAAAGATGACTTAGAGATGATCTGAGAGATAATCAATGATAGATGGGATCAGGAATCGTCGCCAGAAGGTCACAGAATGTTCTTGAAAATCAGACAAGTTGCGTGTCGATCATCACATCTGGGGGCTCAACTGGGAATGTCTTGTCCTCGAGACTCTCTAAGTGGTGATGTGAATTGGTGATATAGAAGCTAATAAAATAAGCTCTGATCACGAGTAGGGTGCATGATCCATGCTGTAATGAGCATAATGTTGTGTCCAAGTTATCTGAAAATATAAAAATAAGTAAATACTATTCTTGATAAGGATACTACTAAATAAAGAAGTGGCTCGTCATGTTTCTAAATGACTTCTGAAAATATGGAATATAAAATAAAAGGGATAATAAAATAATATATCGAATAATGTTCAAATATAAATAAATGAAATAAGTGTTCATCGAAGATTGCCAAAAATAAATATAATAATGTCCGATCTGAATAAGGGGAAAAGTTACTGAGATGATAAATGAAATGTACATATACATCAAATAAAAATCAATTGAAAATAATAAATAAATTAATTGTTCGATGAATAAATAACTGAATAAAATAGACTCTGAGGGCATCGAAATATTAAAAAAAAATATAACTGAAGACCTGGACTTGCTTTTTCTTTCTCTTTTTCCCACATGTTGTCGCGTCATTGCATATGCTAATCTCGTCTGGTATGTGTTCGGGTATGCGGTCGTTCATGGAGCTTGGCTTGCTTGCTTGTCCTGCTCGTTTCGGTCATTTCGGTCATTCTGACTTCTTTCATTTTTTGTTTTTCATTGCAGATTTCGCTAGAATCCCCAAGAATCTCTCCGCATGGTGTGCGTGTGAGTAATTCTGCTGATTTTGGTAAGTAGCTCTAGATTTTACCATATGTGGGGGTCGTGGTGCATTCCTTCATTCCTTGCATGATTCGGGTATATGATTCTAATGTTTTGTTTATCTGCGAAGCTTGTTTTCGGACATGAGCTGATTCGTTGTTTATTTTCCTTCTAACTCTTAGGTTATTCGTATGGATTGGGTCTTCAGTCAGGTGTCCTTTGGCTTCGTCAACAGTCTGGCTGATGAGCTGAACTGATTCGCTAGTCCAAATCGTTCAAGATAGGGGATTCGCTAGAGTTATTTATAACCGTTGACAACGAGGTAAGTGATTCGGGCATGTGTGTGTATGTACACACGTGTTGTGCTTGTCTGAATGCTGTGTGTCAGTCAGACTGAATGTTGGTCATGAGGTCTTGGGGTGTGGGATTTGTGCATGATTCCATTTCTGGTGACTTGCTTTTGGTGATTCATTTCTTGGCTGGTCTCGTCGTTTTGGGCATCTCATCATGTGTCTTGCTCTCTTGTTGTCCGAATTTATCTGTTCTCTTTGACAAGAGTTGTCTGCTTGAGTCAGCAATGAGGTATCTGGAATGAGGTCTCTAGCCTGGGTAAGTTCTTGGGGTCACACCGAGATTTGGGGTAGGTTTTGGGTGGTCATTCGTGCGTGATTCCAGCAGGTATAAGAATGGAGTCCCACTACTTGTCTTTTTCCAAAAAGTCTTCTAAATCACACCCTACTTCTTTTTCATATACTTTTACTATGACTTCGCAGTATTAATGATATCTAGTTACTTCTGTCCTTGGCAAGCATTACCGGGATGATGATAACAAGGTTGTCTGCGAAACTCCTCCTACCAGTCATCATTCCCGAATTGCAGCAGATGGTAATGATGAGATTGTTCACGAAACTCCTTCAGGTTTTTGGGATGAAGCAGCCTGGTATTATGAACCAGACTTGACTCCCAGTCCTGTAGCAAGTCTTCTTGTAGATTTCAAACATGAAGAAGAGGAGGAAGAAGAGGTTGAAGCAGCTATTGCAGCAAGCCTTGATTTCAATGTACTCCCAGTTGATGAAGGCTTTGATGCAGATGCGATGCTATATCCTAGTAGGTAGTTGGCAGTAGGTGGGAATCTTCCTGAAGTATTTTCATTTACTGACAGTTTTCTTCTGCTATATTTTTCTTATGTAATTAGAACTGTCTTAGAATCCAGCGACTTCTGAGGGATATTTGGATTCTTCTGGGGTTGATGTCTTGAATTTGAGCATTCTAGTATCAACTCTAGTAGTGAGTCCTGTGGTGAGTTCTGCACCTTCAGAGGTTGGAGCATCAGATAAGGAGAATGAACCTCCTGAAGTTGATGATGGGTAAGCATCTTCTTCTTCAATAATTTCGTCAGGATTGAGAATTTCTATTAATTTTCTATATAAATCTCTTCATCAGGGACAAGAGCGAAGTTCCTGGGTCTGATTCAGATTCGGATGGATTTCGGACACCAGTAAGAGCTATTACCTGGCATGCTCCAGAGAGTCCTTCTCTTGTTTGTGCTGTTGTTCTGTCTGATTCTGCTATTGTTCTATTTGATTCTAATAAGGAGAGCGAGATCGAATTCCTAGAGGTCGATTAGGTTGATCGATCGATTAGATAGTTTCACTCTATCTTCTTCCATGTATGTTGATCCATATATGTTGATTAAAAGCTGATTCGGCAATAAAGAAATCTCTTCAGTCAACGATTCGTTTCTTTTCTAAGTTGCTGTAATCATTTTATTCTTCCTCTAGGGCAGGTGTCGGTGGTCCTTCTGGTCATTTCCTATAGTACATACCAGGGTGTGCTGGCTTCAAGGTAGTCATAATTTATCAATTTCTTTGTTTTTCCATTTCTCCTTCATTCGGTTCGGTCTGTTCGATCTGTTCACTTTGGTTTCGTTCAGTTCGGCTGTTCAGTCAGTTCAGTTCGGTTTCGTTTGCTCGTGTGTCCATTCAACTTATATTCGGCAATCTTTCAATTATTTCTTTTGATGTTCGCAGTATGCCTGTTCGCTCATCATTGCTCTTCGGCAATATTACTCTCTGTCTATTCTCCGTTCCTATTCGATAATTTACTTCTGTCCATTTTGCTCTTCAGCAATCATGTGTAAATATAGGTCTTGTCTTAGATGGAACCTGGTCGTACCAGTGATTTGAACCTGCACCTGAGTACAAGGTGCATGCCTTGGTGTTTTCTAGTGGCATTTTTCTATAGCGCGTGCCAGTTATGCTTTTCGAGGTAGTCCATTTGTAGCTTTGGGTCGTTTCATTTCGTTTCATACAGAGTATCAATTTAATGAGTTCACGGTCATAACAGTTCAGTTCTACTTGAATGAGGACATAAGCTTCAGTTGTTCCTCTTCGGAGTACTTGATAAAGCTCCTGCCAGTCAGCACCAAGATATGACAAATGTACTAATAACCAGTTGTTTGTTCGTTGAGAATGCTCAGAGTGTTAGACGCGATATCTCCCTTTGCATATCCTTACTATAGCTTCGTGCTGTGCTCTTCAGGCTTTACTATGACTAATATTGAGATATTCCAAGACTCTGTATAAACTGATTTTATTTAGATAGAAATAGAAGGAGTATTTATACAAATTGAAAGACTAAAAGACTTCGCTACAAAATATTATCTGATTATTGTGAATTGCTGGACAATCTGACAAAAGATGACTTAGAGATGATCTGAGAGATAATCAATAATAGATAGGATCAGGAATCGTCACTAGAAGGTCATAGAATGTTCTTGAAAATCAGGCAAGTTGTGTGTCGATCATCATAATAGTATCAAGTATACTTTATAAATCTCTTTTTTCAATTATAGAAAATACCATTATATAACTATAATAGTGTAATAAATGTACTAAAAATCAGTTGTTTGTTCATGTATACCAAGTGAGAATGCTCAGAGTATCAGATGCGATATCTTCCTTTGTGTATCCTTACTACAGCTAAATATGTTATGCTTTTCAGACTTTACTATAGCTAATATTAAGATATTCCAAGACTCTGTACAAACTGATTTATTTAGATAGAAATAGAGAGGATATTTATACAAAATTAAAGGAACTGAAAGAATAAATAAGAAAGACTTTACTACAAGTATAACTTGATAACTGCAAATAATATTTCATCAATAAAAATGAGATTAGTTGCCAAAAACTATATTTGTCACTGGTGGCAAGATTGCTCACTAAAAATGACACTAACTAAAAATGAAAGAGAATAGAAAATTGTAGTAACTCCAAATTGAGCATAGTACTAAATTTATAGAAATCAGATAGTTTAAGGGTTGGCTATCACATCTAGGGGCTCAACTGGAAAGGTCTTATCCTCAAGACTAGATAAAAGTAAGATAATTTCATTCTCAACAGCCTGGCAGATTTGAGTGATCTCTGTATAAGTAAGTTTAACAATATTAATGGTCTTTCTATAAAACTCAGCTAAAATCTATTTGTATCTAAAGAAGAGTATATAGATCCTATTGACTATATTCTTTTTGAACTTTGACAATAGTATCTTCTATTTCTGTAAATGACATTAGAGATAGCAGGTACATCTCTGATGAAACCTGATTGTAATATCAGTAACTTAGCTTTGATTGTATAACTATTTATAATACTGTTGCATTAGGATAAGGAGTCTTTTAGGGTCTTCCTCTTCATCTAGAGGAACTAGGTTAATTGAGTCTAGCCTTCTTATCAGTGCTTCCTTAATCACTTTTTCTACATCTCTTTGGTAGTTACATTTGTTTAGTATGATAGATTTTAGTCTTGCTTCAGTAGACTGAAGTAGAGAGGATAGAACCATTGAGCCTCCTAAGCCAAATTGTACTCTCTTTTATAGCTAGTATGTAGTATAGTTCTTCTTATTTCAGTTGTAATTTAGCTGACCATAATAATTCTATAATGTTCTGGTATATGAGAACTTAATCTCTAATATGCAAGAGGGTTGTGTTTACCTTCCTGTTTTGGTTTATCTATTATCTCTTCTGTGTCTTGTTAATAAACACAGATGCCTTCTTTCAGATTAATTATAATCTGCTGATATCTCATGTAATATAAGCTCATAAATAATCATCATATATTCTAATATCTTTTTTAGAATAGTAAAACTCTTGGTTTGGCAATCTCTTATATACAAGCTCAAAGGAGCTAAACTTTGTTAATGTCTGATAAATAGTTTGGACTATAAAAAGAGTACTATCAAGATAATAGTTCTATAATGCTTCTTGATCAATAATCTTTGCTAGAATATTCTTAACCATCTAGTTAGTATACTCAGTTTAACTGTTTCCTTGCAGATAGTATAATGTCATTTGGATATGCTTGATATAGTAAGTTTACTCAAGTTTCCTGATTAGCTTATTCAGAAACTTTATACCTCAGTTACTGGTTATTTTTTTTAGTACTCTATGCCTACAGATAATATTAGTATATAAAAATTTAGCTACTGTTTACATATCTATATCTTCAACTGCTATCACCTCTAAATATTTTATAAAAAAATCAACTACTAGAATAATATATCTTTTTCCTATCAATGTTACTAGTATAGGTCCCATGATATCTATCCTAATATGCAAAAATAGCTTAGCCTTAATAGTTGCAGAAGTGGCTTAAAGTATATCTTTTGCTCTTGCTTATTTTTGATATATGTTACAGTTTTATATAAAGTTAGTTATATTGTTTTATATTCTAGGCTACCATGCTGAATTTCTAAGTCAATATAAAGTATTGTCTTGGTCTACATATCTAGATAACAGTGTTGAAATTTGATCTTCGAATGTGTGTTTTGGAGTAAAGAGTACACTGGCTTATGAAGTCAATATGCGTGTATTTATTAATGCTAAAATATGATTGGTCAATACAAACAAAGATCGTCTAAGCCATGATTGAGTGACGTAGCATCAATCATTGATGATGGGAGAGAGAGATATAATAAGCTAATAATTTCAACACTCCCTCTGTTTGACATATCTTGATAAAAATAAATAAATAAAAATAAAAGAATAAAAAATGGAGTATTCAACTGTACATCATGAATGGCATCCATGAAGTACATTTACTGTAAATAACTATATATAAAATACTACTTGAGTGATAAAAATGACGTGGTAAAGGAAATAAAAGTTTTTGAATAAAAAAAAGGTTAGTTATGTAAGCTTATTTTTGTGATCAACATTTCAAGTCTTGGTCATGCAAGTGGCTTGGTTAATGTATCAGCAATCATTTCATCTGTCGCTATGTAAACGATATCTATCATCTTTGATTCAACTTTCTCTTGAATAAAGTGATGCTGAATGTCGATATGCTTTGATTGAGTGTAATTAATTGGATTTTTGGCAAGGGCGATTGCTGATTGGTTGTCTTCAAATAAGGTTATTGCATAATTTGGCAAATATTCTAGCTCATCCAATAGGGTGCGTAGCCAAATAGCTTCTTTCATCGCATGTGCTAATGCCATATATTCTGCCTCAGTTGTTGATAGAGCAACGGTTGGTTAGCACTTGCTTGACCAGCTGATAGCTCCTCCTGATAGGTTGAAAATATAATCTGTGGTTGATCATCATATATTAATGTCTCCTCCCCAGTTGGCATCACTGAAACCAATCAGTCTTAGATCCTGATCGCATCCAAGGCACAGCTTATAATTGGCTGTTCCTTTAATATATCTTAATAATCGTTTGAGGGCGTGGTGATGTTCTTATATTGGATTGGCTGAAAATTGACTGATGATGCTAACAGTAGTAGCTAGATCAGATCTTGTCCTGATCATCAGATACATTATGCTACCGATCATCTGTCTGAATAGATTTTGGTCTGCAGATTTTCTCCCTTCAGCTTTGAGTTGAATGGATGGATCAAGGGGTGTACTGATTGGTTTGGCATCTGTCATGTTAAACCTTGTAATGATTTAATTGGCGAAGTGACTTTGATCAATTGTGATTGTATATGTTTTTCGATCGCACATAACTTGAATACCCAAAAAATGTTTAATTTCACTACAGTCCATCATATCAAATGTATTGCTAAGTTCCATCTTGAATTTGTTCATCATTTCCATTGAATCAGCCAGAATTAGTAGATCATTAATATATATGGCAATAATTATCAGTGATTGATCATCTTGTCTTCTTCTTAAATAAATGCTGTGATCTGATTGTAGTCTTGTAAAATTTGATTGGCTGAAGTAGTTATCGATCTTCTGATTCCATATATGAGGTGATTGCTTTAGTCTATACAATGATCGATTAAGCTTACACACAGCTCTCGGTGACAGCTCCGATTGGTCAATTCCTTCAGGTACCATTATATAGATCTCTTCATCAAGATCGCCATTCAGGAATGCAGTTTTTACATCCATTTGGTGAATTTCTAAGTTCAGGACTGCACCAATTGATAAAAGTACCCTGATCGATATGAATTTTGCCATGGGAGCAAATGTTTCATCATAATCAATTCCTTGCTGTTGTGAATATCTCTTGGCTACTAATCTCGCCTTATACCTAGCAACCGATCTATCAGTGTTGAGCTTCTTTTTAAATACCTATCTGCATCCAATCAGCTTACGTCCTGCAGGCACCTCAGGTATAATCGTCCACATGTCATTATTCTTAAGTGATTTAAGCTTTTGATTGATTGCTTCCTCCCAAAGCTTCACATCAGACAGAGAAATTGCTTCCTTGTAGGTCATTAGGTTATTGGTTGATTCAATTAAATTAGTTTCTGACATGCAATCTTGCCAAATTTATAGAGCTTCAGTATCTATCAATTGTTTGATTGGCTCCCAGGTGTTGTCATCATCATCATAGCTTAGCTATTTTACTAGATATTGCCTTTTTTTCATCAATCTTGTGTTCTCCGATGATCACTTCAATGACATATTCTTGATCTTCTGGGTTGATGATTGTTAGGGATTTTAATATAATAGATTCATCAAATGTGATGTCGTGGCTGATCTCTATCTTCCTATTGATTAGATCTCAGAGCCTGTATGCTTTCTTTTCATTATGATAGCTAATCATTTTAAGCTTTTCAGATCGGGGTGCCAGTTTCGACCTTTTTCCTTTGTGAATATGCATATATGTGTCAGCCCATATAATGCGCAAGTTACTGATATCAGGCTTGTGACTGTGCCATAATTCAAATGGTAAAGCACTCTCCTTATTGGCTCGTGTTGGCAATCAGTTGCATAAATATATAGCACTTGCAGCAAGTTTGGCCCAAAGTTCATTAGGTATGTTAGCAGTGATTTTAACGGCCTGGATCAACTCTATCAATATTTGGTTATATCATTCGGCTACACCGTTTTGTTGCGGTGTGTCCGGCATTGTCATTTTATGATGAATTCTGTTTTTGATTAAAAATTTGTGCATTTCGATGTTTACATACTCTCCTCCTCCATTGGACCAGAGAATCTTCAGTTTTCAGCCCGATTGCATTTTGGCGAACACCTTAAATGTCCAGAATCGATCAAATGTATCACTTTTATTGTCAATAAAATATGTTGTGACATAGCAAGTGATATCATCAATGAATGTTAATATGTATTTCGCTCCATTGACTGATGGTATAGACATCGGCCTATACAGATCTGAGTACACCCTTCTGATAGGCTCTATCGATCGATTTTTTGCATGTCCAAATGGCTTGTGGTGTGACTTTGCATATTCACACCTGGTACATATTTCAATTTGTCTGGTTAACAGCCACACATCTCCGAGCCCTGTGATAAATTTGTTAATTGATTGTAGAGTATTTCGGCCCAGATGGCCCAGCCGGTGATGCCATAATATATAGTTATCAATCTTGAAATCGGCGATGTTTGCTTCTAGCTCTAGCTCTGGTGATGTTGATAAATGAAATAGGTCGCCATTAGCTTGTCCGATTTTGATTTCTTCATGATCTGCGCCAATTTTAATTACTGATCCATCACTCTTGAAGGTTATATCATTTCCATCACATGTCAATACCTGCACAGATATTAAATTTCTGATGATTTCTGATACATATAAAACGTCCCATAATTTCAGCTTGTCATCGAGCTCAATCATCCCAATGTGCATCATGCATAGTTTCTCATTCCCTGCACACGTGACTAAGTTGTTGTGCTTAGCCACTATCTCGAAAATCTCCAATTGGTTGAACATATGTTGTGTAGTACCTGAATCGATGATGGTGCCAATCGCTAGATTTGCTTTGGCTCTTGGTTTAGCCTTTTCTTTTTCTGTTTTTACCCAATCATTGAATTTGTTGCATTGAAATATTCTGTATTCTCCCTTACAGATGTAACACTTCCGAGGGTATCTCCGAAAATTCCTGCCTCAATAGGCTCTGCAATCACTACCTCGGTCACCTCTATCATTATGATGACCTCCTCAATTGTTTCCGTTATCATTGTTATAGCCTCAGCTTCATCCGGCATTTCCACTATCATTGTTATAGCCTCGGCTTCGTCCGGTGCTTCCGCCTTGGTTGTCATGACCACCACCTCAGTAGCCGCCTCGGTAGCTGCCTCAGTAGCTGCCTCAGTCTATCATGTGGGCTTTGTCACACCTTTGTTTGTTATCTGGGTCGAATCTGATACATGCAAGTTGTAAAGCCTCCAGTGTTGTTAGCATATTCTCCCATGCAAGTATTAATTCCCAGTACCTGGGGCTTAGACCCTGGAGATATTGCAGTATAGCTTCTATATCAGTTATATCCTTGATTTGTGCTATAATTCAGTTGAATGCGTCATTATAATCTTTGATCGATCCTTTTTGCTTCATCATCATAAGCTTATCGTGCATTTATAACAATTGTTCTATTGGTGCATATTTTTGCATCATAGCCTCTTTAAGCTCATTTTATGAATCAAATTCTCCCAATATGTTTATGTGCCTCCGTAACTACATTCTAGCGTTGCCTGTAATTTTACTGATTGCTGCATTGACTTCCTTCTTTTATACTGATAGATTGGCGCTGGTGATAAATTGCTCTACAGCATCAAAGTAATCAAACAATCTGGGTGCGCCTTCTGACCCATTGAATTTGTTGATCGATCTCAGGTACTCCTTTGCCAGATTGTTAAGCTTTGTTGATGTTGTTGGTAATAGTGATTGTATTTGTGGCATGTTGCCTTCTGTAGCTGCATTCTGATTGGTTGGCACACTAGATGATGTGTTTGTTTTGTCGATTTTTACCATCAATTCGCCCAATAGGGTTGTCAGTGTATCTAATTTATCTTCCTGATTTCTGATCATTGTAGCCATCTGTTCTTATCGATCGAGGCTAAATCTAATATTGCTCTGATGGTTGCCATCCAATCCTTTGTCGTCGTCATCAGGGAGTTGATATCTGTTGTCTGTTTTTGATTTAGACTGCAATCTTGTTGATCTTATTACTAATGATGATAATGTATATAGATTGTCCATTTCATTGTGTCACATTATTGAATGCTATGTTATTATGTGTTGTTTATCATGTTGCTTTATCACAGTGTTATTTGTCATATTGTTTATTGCATTGTTTAACGCGTTGTTTACAATGTTAAATAAACGCTTACTGTAATTGCAGTTGTAATTGCTATGATTGCATAGATCTCAGGTTGTCGAGCTGCAATTTGAGCAGCTCAGGGCTCATAACCTGTTGAAATTTGATCTTTGAATGTGTGTTTTGAAGTAAAGAGCACACTAGCTTATGAAGCCAATATGCATGTATTTATTAATGCTAAAATATGATTGGTTGATATAAACAAAGATCATCTAAGCCATGATTGAGTGATGTAGTATCAATCATTGATGATGGGAGAGAGAGATATAATAAGCTAATAATTTCAACAAACAGATGATTATATACTAATAATAAAATGTTTAATATATTCTTCTCCTGAATTACAGAAATAATATATTGTGACGGAACATTTTGTGACGACATACAATTTGATCATGTGAGATCAAGTCATGTGACCTTTAACATTGTTGAGACCTTTAACGTTGTTAAGATCCACAATCACACTATAACCTAAAATAGTATTTCGATCTGATATATTATTTCATCGCCCAATTACATTATAACCTGATATATCATTTATTATATCTTAGCCAATCAATTTGTACCTTATATTTAGCCAAGCCAATCAGAAATTCAAGTAGTAACCTGGGTAGCTGCCCGTATAGCACCTTGTAATTTCTTATAAATACCCCGCTCGCAATTATCAATAAAATTCGGACTGCAACAAGCTAGGGAAGCTTACAACAGACAACCCAAGGGATACTGAAGCCTTACTCAAGGAGTAAGCAATTGATATAGTTTCGAGACTCTAACAGATACACTTTATTTGATCAATCACACTTAATTCTTGCTAGTTAACACCTACATCGACACCCTTCTTAAGACACTACCGCATAAACCGCTAAGACCCCTGAAACGTATTTTCTGCACTTGCTCAATTCCGAGTATTTCACCATTAATATATTTTAGTCCGCCACAATATCTCTCCTTTTTATAATATAATAAATTGTTCTGAATTTTATACTATCTGTCTGCAGTTAATAAAATGTTTTTCATCTAATCTTCTATATTTTCTTTGATTTCTCTCCTTATCAACCAAATCATCAAATCATAGTATAGTATTATATTCATTGCTATACCCCACCTTGGGCATCTAATAATGGTATTCTGCTGAGTGTATCAGCATTTTAGTTTATCTTCTCTTTTTTGAATTTTATTATGAAGTTATATTCTTGAAGTATTATAATCCAACATATATATATTCTACTTGGATCAAGTCTGTTGAATAATCATTTAAGCATCAAATAGTCTATGATAACTTCAAAGTATTATCTAATAAGATAATATCTAAATTACTTAACTACCTATATGACTGCAAGACACTCCAATTTGGTTAATTCATAATTCTTCTAAGTATTGTGGGTTCCTCTGCTTATATAATAAATTACTTGTTTTAGATCTTTAGTATTGTTTTGTGAAAGGATTATATCTATTCCTACTGCACTTGCATCTATATATAGCTTGAAAAGCTTAGTCCAGTTTGGTTTCATTAATACAGATGCTGTTACCAGAGCCTTCTTTAATACATTGAGTGCCTTCTGCTCAAGTTCGCTTTATTCTTTATCAATTTCTATTTAATTATAGCTTTTTGTAAGGGTTATATATAGGGGTTTGTTGAAATTGATCTTCGAATATATATTTGGAGTAAAGAGTGCACTGGCTCATAAAGCTAATATGTGTGTATTTATTAATGCTAAAATATGATTGGTCGATACAAACAAAGATCGTCTAAGCCACAATTGAGTGACATACATCAATTATCGATGAGAGAGATATAATAAGCTAATAATTTCAACACTCTCCCTGCTTGACATATCTCGATAAAAAAAATAAAAAAATAAAAAACAATGTTCAATTATATATCACGAATGGCATCCATGAAGTATATTTACTGCAAATAACTATATGTAAAATACTACTTGAGTGATAAGAATGACATGGTAAAGGAAATAAAAGTTTTTGAAGTAAAAAAAAGTTAGTTACATAAGCCCATTTTTGTGATTAGCATTTCAAGTCTGGGTCATGCAAGTGGCTTGGTTAATGCATTAGCGATCATTTTATCTGTTACTATGTAAACGATATCTATCACCTTTGATTCAACTTTCTCTTGAATAAAGTGGTACTGAATATCAATATGCTTTGATCGAGCATAATTAATTAGATTTTTGGCAAGGGCGATTGCTGATTAGTTGTCTTCAAATAAGGTTGTTGTGCAATTCAGTAAATATCCTAGCTCATCCAATAGGGTGCATAGCCAAATGGCTTCTTTCGTTATATGTACTAATGCCATATATTCTGCCTCAGTTATTGATAGGGCAATGGTTGGTTGGCGCTTGCTTGACCAGCTGATGGCTCCTCCTGATAGGTTGAAAATATAATCCATAGTTGATTATCATGTATTAATATCTCCTCCCCAGTTGGCATCACTGAAACTGATCAGTCTTAGATCCTGATTGCATTCAAGGCACAGCTTATAATTGGCTGTTCCTTTAATATATCTTAATAATCGTTTGAGGGCATGGTGATATTCTTACATTAGATTGGTCGAAAATTGACTGATGATGCTGACAGCAGCAGCTAGATCAGGTCTCATCCCGATCATCAGGTATATTATGCTACCAATTATTTATCTGAATAGACTTTGGTCTGCAGATTTTCCCCCTTCAGCTTTGAGTTGAATGGATAGATCAAGAGGTGTACTGATTGGCTTGATATCTGTCATATTAAACCTTGTAATAATTTGATTGGCGAAGTGACTTTGATCAATTGTGATTGTGTGTGTTTTTTGATCACGCATGACTCAAATACCCAAAAAATGTTTAATTTCACAGTCTGTTATATCAAATGCATTGCTAAGTTCCACCTTGAATTTGTTCATTATTTCCATCGAATCAGCCAGAATTAGTAGATCATCGATATATATGGCAATAATTATCAGTGATTGATCATTTTGTCTTCTTCTTGTTGAAATTTGATCTTCGAATGTGTGTTTGGAGTAAAGAGCGCTCTGGCTAATGAAGCCAATATATGTGTATTTATTAATGCTAAATTATGATTAGTCGATACAAACAAAGATCGTCTAAGCCACAATTGAGTAACATATGATCGATTGTTGATGCATCAATCATTGATAGAAGAGATATAATAAGCTAATAATTACAACACTCCCCCTGCTTGATATATCTCGATAAAAATAAATAAATAAAAATAAAAGAATAAAAGTAAAGTGTTCAACTGTATATCACAAATGTCATCCATGAAGTACATTTACTGCAAATAATTATATATAAAATACTACTTAAGTGATAAGAATAATGTGATAAAGAACATAAAATTTTTTTTAAAAAAATGTTAGTTACGTAAGCCCATTTTTGCAATCAATGTTTCAAGTCTTGGTCGCGCAAGTGGCTTGGTTAATGCATCGGCGATCATTTCATCTGTCGCTATGTAAATGATATCTATCACCTTTGATTTAACTTTTTCTCGAATAAAGTGGTGCTGAATGTCGATATGCTTTGATCGAGCATGATTAATTGGATTTTTGGCAAGGGCGATTGCTGATTGGTTGTCTTCAAATAAGGTTGTTGCACAATTCGGCAAATATCCTAGCTCATCCAATAGGGTGCATAGCTAAATAGCTTCCTTTATCACATGAGCTAATACCATATATTCTGCCTCAGTTGTTGATAGGGCAACGGTTGCTTGGCGTTTGCTTGACCAGCTGATGGCTCCTCCTGATAGGTTGAAAATATATCCCGTGGTTGATTGTCGTGTGTTAATGTCTCCTCTCCAGTTAGCATCGCTGAAACCGATCAGTCTTAGATCCTGATCGCGTCCAAGGCACAGCTTATAATTGGCTGTTCCTTTAATATATCTTAGTAATCGTTTGAGGGTGTGGTAATGTTCTTGCATTGGATTGGCTGAAAATTGACTGATGATGCTGACAGCAGTAGCTAGATCAGATCTCGTCCTGATCATCAGGTACATTATGCTACCGATCATTTATCTGAACAGACTTTGATCTGCAGATTTTCCTCCTTCAGCTTTGAGTTGAATGGATGGATCAAGGGGTGTACTGATTGGTTTGGCATCTGTCATGTTAAACCTTGTAATGATTTGATTGGTGAAGTGGCTTTGATCAATTGTGATCGTATGTGTCTTTCGATCACGCATGACTCGAATACCCAAAAAATGTTTAATTTCGCCATAGTCTGTCATATCAAATGTGTTGCTAAGTTCCGCCTTGAATTTGTTCATCATTTCCATTGAATCAGCCAGAATTAGTAGATCGTCGACATATATGGCAATAATTATCAGCGATTGATATTGATCGTCTTGTCTTCTCCTTAGATAAATGCTGTGATCCGATTGTAGTCTTATAAAATTTGATTGGCTAAGATAGTTGTCGATCTTCTGATTCCACATATGAGGTGATTGCTTTAGTCCATACAGTGATCGATTGAGCTTACACACAGCTCTCGGTGACAGCTCCGATTGGTCAATTCCTTCAGGTACCGTCATGTAGATCTCTTCAT
>RBNK01001405.1:0-15610 GCA_003990785.1 Endogone sp. FLAS-F59071 | reverse complement strand
TTGATTATGATGAAACATTTGCTTCTGTGGCAAAATTCACATCGATCAGAGCACTTTTATCGATCAGTGCAGTCCTAAACTTAGAAATCCACCAAATGGATGTAAAAACTGCGTTCCTGAATGGTGAACTTGATGAGAAGATCTACATGATAGTACCTGAAGGAATTGACCAATCAGAGCTATCACCGAGAGCTGTGTGTAAGCTTAATCGATCATTATATAAACTAAAGCAATCACCTCATATATGGAATCAGAAGATCAACAACTACATACCTCAGCCAATCAAATTTTACAAGACTACAATCAGATCACAGCATTTATCTAAGAAGAAGACAAGATGATCAATTGCTGATAATTATTGCCATATATATTGATGATCTACTAATTCTAGCTGATTCGATGGAAACAATGAACAAATTCAAGATAGAGCTTAGCAACACATTTGATATGATGGATTGTGCACAAACCATAAATACCTCTAGAATAATATCACGAACCACAAACTGACTAAAACAGCCTATAAATAGTCTGAGAACAGCCTATGAGCATGGATGCTAGTTATATATAGATAATGAACTGAAAATAGTTTCCTAATATAGGTCAGATATCTAAATGAGCTATATAACATTAACTATCATAGAACTTAGAGAGAATACTACAAGCAAAAATAAGAATAGACTATATCTGAAGAAAATAAAGATGAGAAGATACCCAAAGACTAGGATGATAAAGTCTATACCACTTAGATATCTGCTGAAGTTAGAGCCTTATTTTGAAATAATAACAAAGATGATAGACCTATCCTAATTGAAAAAAGTAACTCAGATTTAGAGAAAAAGATTATTGTCTTAGAAGAAGTAATTCACCCTAATAAATATATCAACATAAGATATTGGTAGTAGAAGGATTTATAGCAGAACCTACCTCAGAATAATATATATAAGCAGTAGAAAGATCTCAATATCTCCACATTTGAAGAAGTATTTATAGTCAAAAGAAAGAAACAGCAACTTGAGTTAAAAAGTTAATAGAAACTGCAATTATACTAAAAAGAAAAACTGAAGGAGCTATAGGCTATAACCTGTATGTAGATGAAGACTATACTCTAAAACTAAAATTATCAGCTTTTGTAAAAACTGAAATTGCAATTGCCTTACTATAAAGATAATATATACAAGTATGGGCAAGAAGTAGACTTTACTATAACTTTGGAATAGGAGATTTTTCTGAATTGATAGACCAAGACTATAGAGGAGAAATTAAAGTTGGATTAGTCAACTACAACTATAGCTAATTCATAGTATATTAAGGAGATTGAATTGCTCAAATGATAATTGTCAGATGTAAACAGTAGCCATTGAAAGAAGTAAAAGATCTAGAAAAAATGTAATGTGGAAAGAAAGAATTTGGATCTACTAAACAAGCTAACATAATAATAAAGAGACTAGATAACTTAAAAAATATAGAGAAGTATATTTATACTCTCAATGAGAATTTGCTACTGAATCAGAAGAAGCAGCTATAAGAGCTACTAAAGGAATATGAGGACATTATAATAATCAGCTTTAAGGACCTCTTAGACTAAGCCTTCTTCACTTATTATATTGATACAAGAGATGCCAAACCAATCAAGTAAGCATCTTACAGATTGCTAGCCAACTATTACAACTTTATATATAAGCATATTTAAGAACTACTGAAGTCAGGAGTAATTATATGATCAAAGAGCTCTTGAGTATTGCCTATCAGTATAGTATTAAAGAAGGATGGACAGAAAATGGTTATTAACTACTATAAGTCAAACACAGTTACTAAAAAGTATATATATCTAATTCTATACTTAGAAGACTTATAGAACATATTGAAAAAGATATAAGTCTACTTAACTCTCAATATGTGAACAGGATACAACCAGATTGGAATAACATATAAAGCACAGGAGAGATCAGTATTTGTTATACAATTTGGATAGTATGAATTTACAAAGATATCTTTTAGATTATGCAATGCATCTACTATCTTCTAGGCTATAATAAATAAGATCTTTTATAATCTGATCAGATATAAAGTAATTGTGTATATTGACAATATTAATATTTATATTAAGATCTTTGTAGAACATATAGTAACTTTGAAGGAAGTATTCAAATGACTTAGAAAATATAGACTGAGAATTAAGCTAATGAAATGCTACTTTGGACAGAAGAAGATTGAGTACTTTAGATTTATAATTTATAGAGGAAAAATCTACCCAGACCTGAAGAAGATTAGGATTATCAAAGTTTTTCTAACTCTATAAGATAAGATAACTCTATAAAGATTCTTAGAACTAGTCCAGTTCTATAAAAGGTTTATCTCTAAATACTCTGAAATTGCCATACCCTTGTAAATACTATAAAAAAAAAAAAGTATGGGAATGGACACTAGCCATACAAATAGCCTTTAACCTAATCAAGGAAGTACTTATCTATATATTAGTAATAGTAAGACCGAATCTTACAAAAGTGTTCAAACTATATATAGATATATTGTCATTCAGACTTAGAGCAATTTTGGTATAAGATAACAAAGACAGGGAGCATATGATTGCTTATACAGAATAAGCTATTTATAGAGCAGAATCTTTCTATAGAGCCACTCAGTTAGAATATATAACAGTTGTTTAAGCTGTATAATACTTCTACTACTTCTTAATTGGAAAGTAGTTTACCTTAATAACAGACTACTCAGCTCTTAAATAGCTCTGGAATAAACTGAATCTGACAGAAATATATATATAATAATTAGCTATATTACAGAAATATAATTTTATAATACAATATAAAAAAGGATAGAATTATCAAAATATGGACATCCTCTCATATCTATCCTAATTTTTCTAAGACCAACACTCTAAACTAAAAATGATATACCTACTCAATATACTAAACTCTATAACAGATATCTAGATTACCTTAGTAATCTAATCTTTACTGAAATGATAAATGAAAATAATCAATAGCTTATATAGATAACAGCACTTAACTATTTTATCAAAAATAATATACTTTACTGACAATACAGAGGATAGATATAGATACAACTTGTAGTTCCTAAATATAAAAAGCAAATAGTACTTTAGGCCTTCCACAATCATTAGCTTGCAAGATACATGAGTATAGATAATATATATCAGTAATTATCAGAGAAATACTATTAGAAGAACATATATAAAGATATTAGAGAATATATTAAAAGATGTGATACTTGCTAGAAAAGGTGCTAAGAAAAGGAAGTTGAAGCCTTATAACTAATTGTACCTAGAGAACCCTTTGAATATATTGGAATAGATATTGTTGGACTATTACCAAGAACACTTAGAGAAAACTGATATATTATAGTAGTAGTAGATTACCTGATCAAGTACTCTGAAGCAAAAGCCTTACTCTTAGCAGATACTCTTAATATTACCCCATTTATCTATAAAGATATTTTCTGTCACTATAGAATACTCTATGAAATAATCTCTAACTAAGGAACCAAATTTATTAATAAGTTTATGCAGATATTAATACAATACTTCAGGATATACTAGATAAAGACTACTATCTACTATCTATAAGAAAATGGACTTACTGAATAGATAAATCAAACCATTAAGAATATAATTACTAAAGTAGTACAATTACAAGGAGAAGATTGGGATCTGTACTTACCTTCCACCTTATTTGTACTATGAACAATAAAATAAGAAATAACAAAGTTTACCCTTTTTAAGTTGGTTTAGAGAAGAAAAGCTTATCAGCTAATAGATCAAGTAATAACCACCCCAAAACTCAGCTACACCCTCTGAGAAGTACAAATAGAACACTATATAATAAAAGAAATTTGAGAATTATGCAATGTCCAAAACAAGATAAGAGAATTTATCACTATTGTATAAGATTACTAAAAAAAAAGAATTATGATAAGGAACATAAGTAGATGGAAAAGTTAAAAATCAGTGACTAAGTCTTACTATATTAGAATATAGTAAAGTTATTATAGTCAGCAAAATTAGACCCAAAATAGGAAGAGCTATACTATATCACAAGTATAAAAAAACAATATATCAGTTATAAAAAATAATAGAAATAATCCTACTCTACACTGTTCACTGAAACTACCTCAAGAAATATCATACCTCACTAGAATGACTTCTACATATAAAATCTGAGTCAGCCTGATCAAGGCTTACCAATATATAAAACCCCTGAAAAACCTTGAGAAAATAAAAGAATCAACCTTATAGAAGACCTAATCAATTTTATAAAATATTCAAAGAAGATAACACTTAGTGCAAATCAGTAAATAGAAAGAGTACTATCAAATTATATAACTCTAGAAAGAAGAAGTTAAACACATCTGGAACCAGAAAGATAGAAAGATATACTAATAAGCTCTTAAAGGAGTACTCCCTACCTTTACCTCAAAAATGGCTGAACAGATCTATTAGCTATTAAAGTATAAGCTTGGTGCTCTTAATTATTTCTAGTATAGTATATTTCAACTGAATTAACTTACACAGAATGATATAAAGAAGTTAAAGGAGAAGGTAAAACAACTACAGAAAGATTTCTCTAAGTTAAAACTATATCTTGAAGTCTAACTCAGAGAAAGGAAGGAAATATAATAGAATATTTAGTGATAACATCAATTTTGATTATATGAGATCATAGTTATATGTATAACCTGTAATAATATTATAATCTATAATGTTATTATAACCTGTAATGATATTATAAACCTTAATATTACTATAACCTAGAATAGTATTTCAATCTTGAGATCCTCGATGAGATACTTGTAAATGCTGAGGCTCTTGTGAAGCTGAGAAGGATATTTATTATATAGGGCAAGCTCTGTAATTGTAAAGTAAAAAGGATGGTAAATGTATATAACAGATGCAGTTATATCAGTATGGAATTTTCGATTGAGTCCAAACAGTGGGATAGACTCTGGTACTACTACTGAAATTATAGCATTAAAGAGAAAAAGAGGAAGCATGAAAAAAAAAAAAAATAGGAAATCAGTACTCACTGTAGTCCAAAGACAGAATTCTAGCCTTCAGGTCAGTTTTAATAAATACTGCAGCTATCCATTCATAGATATGGCCCCATATCCTGAGTTATAACTATGGCTATGTGCATATAAAATAGCTAAATCCACTTCCTCTCTTGCCATTAGTGCTCAAGCCTTCAGATCCCCTAGCTTTCTTATAAGCAGAAGTCAAAATTTAGTTATCTGACCTTACTATCCCGATTTTCTATAGGTGTGAAAATGAAGGTGCCAAAAGTAGTGTGAGAGACTATAGTTAAATGTGAAGATACATGCCTACTAAGATAATAAAGTGGAAGGCTAGATATGAAGGCTGAATATAATTACTGAATAAAAAGTGACTTCAGCTTGAAAAATGATATCATATTCATCTAGCATTTATAATGTGACCATTATGTGCTCTGATGGTACTGAGATTGGTGCCTGCCATACCATCCTAGTCTTGCAATCTCTATTTTTTAAAGCCATGTTTCATGGCAATATGTAAGAGGCTACCTCAAACAAGGCTATACTTTACGATATTAAATCTAATTTTTTCATACTAAGGATATTGACTCAATAGCTATCTCAGTGGCAATTGATATATACTGTGCAGCTAACTTTCTCCTCCTTCCAATGCTTATGCAATTGATACTGGAATGGGCCCATGACATTGATAGTTTTGAAGTTACTACATCACTTTTCAATAAGGCTATCATATCTCCACCCTGAAGTAAGGATACCAAAGGCCTTTATAAAGTTCTTCTTAAGCCTTTCTGCACTCATTCACTCACTATCAGTGACTTGAACAAGCTTTCTGAAAAAAGCTTTGAAATAGTTCCTTGCAAAATTGACTGAAATTACTAAATATAAGACTCTTGAGTACAACTTGTTGCTAAGCATTATCAAGTAGGTCTGGAAATGCAGTGCAACTGTACAGTCATATAATAAACATTGCACAATTTTTAATGCCATCAACCTTATGCCCATAGAACCCAGCACTAAGATCTTGTTAAGAAATAATCCTTCGCACATACTCCTGCTGAAGATAATGCAACACATCAACCTCTCTCTCGTATGTCCTTATTGACTTAAGAGTCTGATAATCTGAGGGTCACTTGGCCTACACTAAGGATGAGGAGTACTTCCGCCAGTGGAATAATGAGTTCTTTCTGCCATGCCGCCTCTCTATTGAATATTATGATGATAAGATGGCCATTGGCATTAACCCATACATCATAGGTACTACTACCATATAGACACCACCATACGGCAAAGCATGAGATCTGGAAGGAGTACAGACAACCATCACTACTGATACTTAGTGATCGCCATTCTGAATTTAGAGAATGGGTAGATTTGTAGTGGAAAATGAATCAAAGAGGACATTACTTTAGGTTATTGATTGTGCTGACTTATTTTTTTTACTCTTGGTTATTATATTTATATAATCTCTTTGTTAAATAGTTGCTCATTATTCTTTATGTATTTCTACTTTCAAAATAATGTATGACCTTACCATTTCAACACCTATAAAACAAATTGTTGTATATGATATGCTATTACTTGCACCCAACCAAGAGATATTATAAGAATCATACTAGTCACATCACATCTCCATTTGAAGTGAGCTCCCCTAACCTATAGCAAGCTCCTTTGATCAAGGCTCAAGCAGCATTCAGTTTTTTCTTTTCTGTTGCTCATACAGGACCTTTTTTTTTTTTTGACAGCTAGCCAATGAGGTATCTTGAATGTAAATAGAGGGCTTCTCAGTATCTCCTTGTTCTATGTTTCCTCACTCTCCCCTGAAAAAAAAAAAACTAAACTCTCTTGCTTGGAAAATAATCTAGACCTTAACTGACCCTCCCTCCCTTTTAATATCAGGATCTTTTTTCACTGGATCTTTTTTACTGGTCTTAAACTTTAGAGATAGCTAAGAGGACATAATAATCAACATATAAGAATTTTCACTGCCAAGATCTACCATAAGCATGGACATCTCAAGCAGGACAAGCAGTATAAATGATATAACCTCTATAAACCTCTATTTTTGTAAAAATATTAAATTTTATTAAAAACCAATATACAAATACTTTATAGTACAACAAAAATTCCTTTTAGTTTAGTGATATGCAAATTAAAGGATTGCTGTTTATAGATGGCTGGTCATCTCAAAATATCTTTTCTAAGGTTATACTTGCCCTGGCTCTTATAGAGACCCACCAGGTTGTTCACTATTGTCACTGTGTCCAGTTGCCTTGACCCCCAAACAGCCCCCAAACAGCTCTATCCTTACACCATTTTAGTCTTTTTTTTTTTTTTTAATTAACTTCACCAAGAAATGGTTTTTTTTACAGCTAGATGACTATTAATGCCCAATTTTCTCATTTCACCTCAAATGGTAGTTTTGGAAGCATCAAGATTTACTGCAATTGTTTTGAGTACTAAAGAAACTTTGTTGTTATTCTTTTCAAGTTACAAATATCTTGTGTATCCATTATATGAGGACTGCCAGGTCTTGTTACATTTCGGGCAGTTTCTGTTTTGTTAAAATAATTGACTATACAGTATTGTTGTTCATGGAATAGGTGTCGAATATTTGGTACCAATAGTTGTATGAGATAGATGGTTGTATAATGTAAACCAGTCTTACTCCAAGCAACTACCAATGCTCGTTCTTCACGAATTTTAGTACATTTGCACATATTTTCAACCTCATCATCATTTTTATAAACATTTTCATCGCCATTCCTCTTTTCATCTTTGGAAAAATCTTCCAGTCCTAGTAGCTGATTTTATCATCTTCAGATAAGTTGTCAGATGAACTGCCTTCACCTTTGAACAGACTGCCTTCACTCTCAGATGCTCTTTCACTGGATGGACTGCCTTCACCTTTGGATGAACTATTTTCTCCTTCGGCCCTTCGGATGAATTGCCTTCACTTTCAGAAGAGCCACAAAGATTGTAACGATATTTTGGAAGAACGAGAGTGAGCTGCGGAATTTTTCATCTTTGATTAATATTAAAATTTAAATATGACATTTTCTCTCAACATACTCGTTTTATTTAGAATAAAAATCACTTAATACTTTTGTTTAGAATGCTCAATGCTTACATTTAGTTGCTCTATGCTTTTATTTAGAAATTTCTTGGAGTTAGGCAGCGGAATACGGAATAACTAAATTAGGGGTGCTGAATACATTTGCTAGACAGATATGGAACTCTTTTAATGTGCCCGTCGGGTATACAAAGTGTCAGCTTAGTTCGATGGGTAAAGAAAAAATAAATAAATCTAGATCTGCTATTCAGTAATTGATCATTAGTGTCGGCTGGACTCGAAGTTGGAAATTTAGTGGCTCCTGCACTAATATGGTAGGTGTTCACGGACTGGAGGGGATAATTGTGATTTACTTTAGTAATGACCATTTCCTCTCTTCGAGACAGACATTTGTACAACAGCGGAAGTTAATCGAGGAAATCATAAATACCCGCTACCATCTCTAGAGAGCCAAGATAAGCTTTAGGTCACAAATAGATCTTTCTTTTGCGCAGATTTAGATTGAACTTTGGCATTAATCTTCAAATCTGAGGGTCAGATCTTTCTTAACATTGATTGAAATTGAACAAACCTTTATCGTGAAATATAGAACCTTCCTTTTGCCTTTATCTCCTTAAAATTTACATGTGACATTGACAACCGTACACGTTTATTTAATTATAAATAGAAGAAGTCCATCCCGCAACTCCTAGCGATGCTTGTGTAACAACGAAGGGTCTAGTCCAAAACTTGTGGAGATTAAGGACGAGTGCTTGGGGTTCTAATACCATTCTTTGTACAGGGATTCGCGGCTCTCATGGCGGAAAGCACCCATCTGGAACTTGTCTGTCAAAGGTGCTATACATCACTATTTCGAGCAAGTGGACTCGGCAGCCAAGCTCGCTCAATTCAATTCCTGCCAAGAGCTCTTGTGATACAGAAGTGACTGATATCTATCAATTAATAGTCATTGCGCTTCTCCGCGCCAGTTGTCTGGTCAGTTCAACCGTCAAACAAAACTTCGGCAATTAATTACATCATCATAGTAATTATATAATTAGATTCTAAAGACTCTTGGTGTGGACACGCCGGAACATTTAAAAGGTGCTCGAGCAATTCGCCACTGTCTCCAAAAATTTGCCACTCGCCATATCACATCATGTCTGCTGAACCTTCTTACCATTACAATCTATGGCACTACGACCCAAACATCCCTTTGGCCATCGTGGCAGCAATATGTTATGGTATATGTTCTGTATACCTAACGTACCAAACCGTTCGATACAGAACAAAATACATGTATACTGTCGTTGCTGCATCTGTGTGTAAGTATCAAATACTAGAACAGGAAGAAAAAGAGATCATATTATGACAACCTTTCTGTACATCTTCTCATCTCTTGTCTTTATACCATGGCGGTCACTCTCTGCTACCAATATAGTTGAAGCAATTGGTTACTGTTTTCGCATATATTTAGGACAGCCAGCCCACGATGGAAACATTCCTCTATATGCCAACACCACCTTACTTTTACTATTACCACCGCTGATATTAGCCCTTGGAGGCTATATTGCAGTAGCCCGAATGTAAGTTGTATATTCTGTTCTCTAGTAGTAATTATAGTTATGAGTACCTCTTAACCAATTAAATCTTGCTTTATTCAGTATAAGTTTCTCCCAAACCTCTACATTCATCAAACCAAAAGTAGTCGAAAACTTTTTCTTCTGCATCGACTGTTTGGCTTTTGTTGTCCAAGCTGGAGGAGGCGGTATGACAGCCATTGCTGCGTTAGCAAGCATTGGCTCAAAGATTGCCCTGATCGGCCTTTTTGTTGGCCTTTTATCCTTCCTATCATTCTCCGTCATCACCATCTATGTTCAAAACTCGTCAAAATTTGTCTTTCAATCACTCGACTCTCGGAAACAACAATACGGATATCGCAACTGGCGCCCTATATATATTCCTCTCTACATTAACATTGTGGTATTACTCATCCGGTCCATCTATCGAATTGTTGAGAACGCTCAAGGTTATGACGGTGAGTTTTCGACAATTCAGCTAGGTAAATTTTGACATAGCTACTATAACGCCAAGGCTCATTATGTCGTTTTCCTCCTTCCCACAGGATACTTGATGAATCATGAATATTACTTCTACGGATTTGATACCCTTATGATTTTAATTGCGACGGGATCTTACATTATATGGTATCCCGGCCGATACATCCAACCAGACTTGATTATGGCAGATAACGAGATGTTAACCGAAAGTCAGGAGGGTACTCCGAACAATCTTTCTCTTACTAATTTGAAGTAATCCCACTCCAAGTCCGGGAATGTACTGTAGATAACATGTTCGGTTTTGTTAACCTAGGTCTCGTTTGATATATTTGTAAACATTGATTGCATTTACCCATTCATTCCGCTAATTGCTTGATAGCTTATTCTGCTATATTATTTCGCCTTGGAAATCATTATAGTTATCGTCTATAATTTGCGTGTGGAAAGACTCGCTCGGCCGCTTCTCTTCCGATAAAATATATAAACTTGGAAGTGAGCCGCTCGCTAAAAATAATAGGAACAGATATTCTGTTTTACTGGATATTTTATAGAACGCGGGGGGGGGGGAAGGAGATTCTAAAGTTTGGGTCGGACCCACGTGTGCTCTTGCTCCCAAGAGACCGCTACGTTCGAACTTAATTTTGACACTTGTGTGGTAACATTGTACCGACACTTTTTTGCAGTTACTATGTGTGTGAATACTAACAATTGGGGGATGAAGTGCATTATTTAATTAGGCAACCAAAACATTTCGCGATCAACGTATTTTTGTATAGCGCTCGATGTCATAGATACTGAACTACTAATTTCCATTTGCCTAATATACCAAATACAAATTTCCTCCCTCCGAGAGATATTGTTTCGCTTGAAAATAAACAAATAAAAAAGGTCATATTTCATAGAAATAAATACATATCACAGTTATTTAATTAATTTTTCATCGTCGCCATCGTCACAATCAGTGTCTCAGCCAAATATCGGCGTCTCGGGCTTACAACCTTTACCTCCGAATAGAATCCCCCATGGCCATTACTAAAAACAATACAGCCTCGGGGGGCTGTATACGGAAGTATACGGAAGTATACGGTAACCACTTACAAAATACCCTCATTATTTAGAGTACACAGATCAAAGGGTGGAGAAGCTAAGTTATTCGTTTTTATCTGTGCATAAATTCATAATAAATAAAAATATTTGCGCGTGGGTCTTGCGACGATCCCTGTGGCTCCACAAAAATGTCCTCCGCGACTATCCATCCATCTGTGCTCAAACGGAGAGGCTTTCGCCTATAATTGCGAAACCTTGCATCTTCTTCCACTCCTTCATGTGCATTATACTTGCATTGGGGGTTTTAGAACCCGCCCATGGCAATGTGGCGCTATCGATCACCCTGACGGCCTGCAGCTCTATCAAATTATTTTGAAAGAACATGGTCCAAGTCCATTTGGATTCGGTCAGGCGGGCCCGGAAGATGCGGAGGTACACGGAATTTCTGTCCAAAGGTAGGGGATGCCACATTGCGAGCCATGTGGTAGGTAGGCAGCGTTTGCCGTTGTTATTGCTGTATAATTTTTTCTTCTTCTCTCTCAGACGTTTAAGAATCTCATTAGCTTTGTGTAATGCAACTCGGCGAAAAAAGGGGAATTAGCTCAAAATAGAATATTTTGTCGTCAGCATCGTAATTGATGCCTCTGTCCAACTCGCTTTTTCGCTTGTGTGTTATTAGTTTGGCTAACCAATTTTCTTAAAGGAACATTCCGATTTTCAAAGTGTCAACAGTAAATACACGAGGTGTGGGACTAACATTTTTAGTCAAAGTATATATTCTCCATCCTAGCCGCATTAGCCGCATAAGCCGCATTGCCACACAAGCCGCTCAACGCTTCACATACATATCGAACTTAGCTTCGGCGAATTTTGAAACGTAAATTTATAAAATCGCCGGGATTACACAAGAGCTTGTCATTGACTGAACTTTACCCGTTACACACGTAAAAAGATAAAAATCTATTGGCGATCAATTAATCGGTCCTTTGTACCTTTGTAAAATGTCTTGTCGTTTCAGGAAATAACGTTACTACATGACTGACATATTTCATTTTCTAATTACATCCTTCTATCACTACTATTCGAGGCTAAGTTGTTGCCCGCTATTGCTCCAGTCAACCCGGTCAATCCCTCTTCGTCCTCCCAACTTCTCCGCATCTCCCCCAGATCCACCATCCGCGACCCAGTCCCGCCTTCTGTAGCTATGTCTGCGCTGCCTACTCTCATCTCCTTTCCCCACGCCTCCACGGCCCTCAACCTAACATCGACTCCATCTACAATCATGACCACCCACCTCACCCACCTCGCCCCGCACTCTCTCGGCTGCCACGCAAGGAACGCGTACTCCTTTCTCTTCTCTCCCTGGTACCGCTCCCTCGCCCTTCTCACTCCCAAAACATGTTCCTCGATAACTCCATCTACGCATGCCATATATATTCGCCACGAGACGTACGTGATGAAAACGGCAAGGACAACGTCGAGGGTGTAATGGAAGTGGGTAAGGATGATGAATAGCATACCGGTGGCGCCGAGGCAATAGGCGAGGAGACGAAAGGGGAGGCACAGACGAGAGTGGAGACGCCAAGTCATGATACAGGATGTGAGGACACAGGTGTGGCCAGAGAAGACGTTGTTGGTACAGGAGTTATTGGACTAAACAATTGTTTTTTTTTTTTTACTCCAAAAAGCCGTATACCATATAAAGTGCACCACTTTAGAATATTTCAAAACGCCCGCCCATTATACTCACCCCTACAACCTCGCCGAGCATGTATACAATTCTTTGTCCCACTGTTCCATTCAACACAACCTGCGCCGGAATACACTGCGCCGTCAACGGGCTTGGTAGTGTAGTGACGACGACCGTCACCCCTCTAAATAGATATAGCCACCCCATCAGAAAGCACCACCTCCTGAGGACAATGAATCTAGTCTCCCAATCCGGACTGAAGAGAGCAAAAGCTACGGCTGTGTACAGTATCATTGAAATGAGAAGGGTTCCCACGTAACTTGTATTTGGGACGTACGGTAGCGCATCAAACAGCAAGTCCCTGAGCGGCTGATTGTCACGGCCATATCCTACGTAGCGAATATCTGAAATCTGCTCCATGATCAATTCAAAAATTCCAAATACGATTAGGCACGCGATGGCCAGGAGGAGGCGGAGAAAGGAATGATTGAAGACCAGGTAGAAAATGTCACGCAGATGGAGTATGCGCGCTGGAGGGACGGGACGGAGGGTGATAAAACCGATGCGGTATTTGGTGGTAGGGGTGGTGGCAGCAAGGGTAGGGGAGGTGCCGGCGCCGAGGGCGGAGAGGTTGGAGGAAAAGAGAAGGCGGCGGAGAAAGGAAGGGATGTGCGGGAAGGTGGTGGCATTGGGATCGGTGGCCGAGAGGGTTATGCGCTATGGATTTGGTTGGATTGATAATTTAGACTGAAGGAGATTTATTTCAAACAGAGTAAAACGAAATTGCTACTAACCGGTTGAGTAGCAGGCGGAGGTAACCCCGGCTCCCCAATTGACGCCATCTGTCTCGCTTCCTCGGGTACGATGCCGTTGCGAGAGTGGCCATGTACTCGGTACGGCTGTGACGAGAAAGGGTGCCCTTCGGGCGGATGTTGCGTGGAAGACGAACGTAGTTGACCAGGTTTGAGGGTACTATTTGGCTATTAATTAAAAATAAACTTTTATATTAATTAATATTGTAAATGTTGTAACGTTAAGAAATGCAAAATTTTCAACCTCTCCGCCCATTTCCATCCATTTTGACCTGCCTAAACCTTCAATTACCTGTGCAGAATACACAGAAGAGATGCGCGCCGTGGGAGTAGAATTCAAAGGCTAAAACGGGTTCAGCGGGTGAAAAAAGTTTGTGAAGCAAGAAAGGTTACGATTGGAGAGAAAAAAAAAAAAAACTCCCCAAGCGGTAAATCGGAGCTTGCATTTCTATGAGATAAAGATACATGCATGGAAGAAAGGGATTGATGAAGGTAGCGAAACTCACCCGGCTTGCTAGTGCAGGTGTTTCCTGTTTCGTCGTGTTATCCGACCAAAGGGGTGGGGGAACGTGAACCAAAAAAGAGAGCCTTCAATTAGGCAACATTATCTCCATCCCGAGAGATGAAACGCATTTCCAAAGTGTTGTTGGCCAGTGCTTCTCGTACCATTTGTCTAGCTTGCTCACAGCGCGCGAGAGGGGGAGTTCAAAGAAACGAATGCAAGATGGCGTTTTTTTTTTTTTAATAAAAACAAAAAATGGAGATCGCAATGAGTGAATGAGGTCATAGATCGTCACGCATGGTGGGCGTATATTACTGTTTCCCCAATTTGGTCATTATGATCTGACACATCATATTGCAGCTTGACTCCGTCATATTGATGTATTTTGCAATAATGCATACTATATGCGGCATGCTGCAACAAAACCAGACAAAGTGAACATTTGACATGTGCATTTCAAGACATTGCTGTATTTACATTTCACTATTTTTACGGAACGAACCTTTATTTTGCAAGAAAATGTCTCATAACAGCTCGAATTATCCAAATGAGACCAGCAAACTAATACTCAATGTGATATTTTGCGTCACAAAAGAAATGTTATGAAGTCGAATCCTCTTGAGTAATGCAATTAAACAGATTGAAGCGAAGCCATAAGTACTCACAAAGAATTACTATCTACTACATGTGAAGTATAACCACTATCCACTAAAAAAAAAAAAAAAAAAAAAAATGCATTCACTTTGATTCGCAAATGATGGCAAAATCTGCCCTAAAAAAGTTCAAGATTTTAAGAAATCACCGAAAAGTATAGTCTTGAGCTCTTCGTAATTGATAAATTGCAAGTCCCTATAGCTCTTAACTAACTGAGGGTGGTGAGGAGCGCCAGGACTGCCCCGGATATAAACAATGCGGAAGTCCAGAACAGGTTCATCGTCTTTAGTAACAACAAAGTGGCCTTCACTGTCGATCACTGCCCGGTGTTCACCACCAAACACTGTGTCCAGATATAATTCTATTTGATTTCGATCACGGGGGTCATTGTTGTAGTGATCAAAGGCGTTACTGATATTCGCATAGCCTCGGTTATGGACATCGAAAGTGCTAACAGACACTTGGATGAATGTGCGTCCAACTATGAAGTCGAACCGTGGATAGCCTGCATAACCACGAACCAAGGACTCAGCGTGCTCTGTTCCAGGAGCAAACTGATTCCTCTCAAGGTTAATAAAGTGCTGGAATCGGATATGTACGTCTGTTGTTGAAGACCCATTCAGATTTGTTGCTTTGAACGGTATATCACGATATTTCACCAGCTGCTGGAATAAGATCTCTTCAAAATTAGGGCCAGTAAGCCGACCATCTTTAAGCGAGGCCACACTCACATCTCTGGGCAACGGAAACATT